>BSBK01005114.1:1267500-1275000 GCA_027943335.1 Chamaecyparis obtusa
AAAATTAGATCTTGTTGACTAGGTCAAATGCAAAAAAAAAAAATAAAGTTTTGTGATGGGTATGCACTTATTTTTTTTACATGGTTCAATGAATGATATGAGTTGTCATTTGGGTTGATTTTTTGTTATTATTACTGATAATAATTAATTTTTAGAGCTAACCCTATGGTTTTCATAAGTTGAATATATTTTGCATATCTTGTTTGCTTGTTTGCTTGTTGGAGAGTTCGTCACTTGCTTGCATGGAAAAGCTCAACAAAAATTGCTAAAAATCAAGTAAAATCTACTAAGCGCGTTGCAAGGATCCTAGGTATTCTCCTTCATCTAATAATATTTTAATTTGGGACTTAAAATAAATCTCTTATCTGTCAAGCTTGTGTGCATCTTTTCATGCTTTTGATCTATTTCTACACACTTGCATAATTGATACTAGGTTGTGAACCCTTAAGGATTCATTAAGTAGTCTTAGAATACTTGTGATTGATCTTGATTGCTATCTTGGGTTATTGGACTCGCTAATCCACCGGCCCCTCATTTCTGCCCCGTGGTTGCAATCTCAGCGCCATAAAGGGGAGGGGTCAACAGGACAGAAGCGTTAAATGTTCCACTTGGCAACCCTTTTGTGCTTTTAGGAACTCCCTTGTTTTCTAAGTTGTGGACTCATTTTTAGCTTGTGTGAGGTGTTAAGTGTTCCACCTTGTGGACTCATCTCATATTCGCTTTAAACGTTAAGTGTTCCTCTTTCTACTTTTTGGATGCTTTTGGTAGATTTGCTTTCGGAACATACATCTGTGCTCACATAGTAATTAGGCCCTATGAACACTATTTGTGATTCTTGAGAGATTGGATTCCTAGCGAAATCCTTCTTGACGATAGAATCCTTGTAGGTAGGGAGGATACTTAGTGCGTTTCACATTCAACTTAGTTAGTGAGTCTTCTCTTATTGATCGACACATTCTCTCTCCGAAGAGGTTGATAGATCATGTGGGGTTGATATCACAAGCTTTGGTGAATCAAAATTGGTTAGTGCGTCTTCTCTTATTGATTGATACATTCTCTCCCCGGAGAGGTTGATAGATCACGTGGAGTTGATATCACAGACCTTGGTGGAACAAAACTTTGTCTTAGCGTGTCGGATTAATCTGCTTGCTTTGTTTGGGTTAAAAGTGAAGAGGTGTCAAAACCTTGAATCTAGAGCCAAGTCCCCTTGTGGTATACTATTGTGAGTCATCTTTAGAGAGGGTTAACCGTAGCGGACAATCCCTTCACAGGGCAAACTGCATTGACGGAACCTCAAGCGGTAATAGCCATTTTCGCCATGGTAGTGACAACCGCTATATAAATGTCCTTGTGGAAGAAATCTCCACGGGTATGGTTCATTGTTGGGTTGTCAGATCTCCCTAGCAGCTCTTGAAGATTAAGTTCTCAGACTGTGTCAAAACCCTGGTGCGCCGGGATTGGAGTTCACCCCTTTGAATCATAAAAGTTGCAGAGTCAAACCATTACTAAAAACCTTAGAGAGGCCAATTTTTCATTCTCAGGTATATGTGTGTTATTGCAAAACTTTTTAGAACATACACAATTAGTACTTTCAGGGATTAGCACAATTTGGTCACTTGATTGTTCATGCGCAAGGTTGCTTTTGCCCTTGTTCATTATTTTCAGACATGCTTGGAATCACTTGCTTGATATTCTGCGTGCTTATTTATCTACTTGGCTATTAAAAATGATCAAATCTGGTATAACCTTCAAAATCTGGACAATACAATTTGCAAACAATCCAAAACTGAAGACCTTACATTTTGCAAAAATTGACGTAAAATCTTTTCTAGAGTCAAAAGTCATTTCAGGAAGTCAAAAGTCATATGACTTTTTGTCAAATGTCGTTTCAGTAAAGCCCATATGTCGTATGATTAAGAACCCAGTGTCGTATGAGTCTGCAGAGTGTCGTTTGGAAAAATTTGAGAAAGTTGTCAGAAATTGTCAAATTGCAAGATATCCAATGTTTCCAGCCTAGTTCCAGAATCTGTCAAAAATATCATTGTGTCAGGAATAGAGCAATAGCTATTGAGAATCAGTACACATGTCTCAAAAAATCAGTAAACAAGAGGAAGAAGCTCTGATCGCCACTATAATGAAACAGATACATGCTATGCAAGTCCAGCTTGACAAACTTGGGAAAGAAAAGGAATCTCTATACTCTTTTCCATTTGATAAAGACTTGTACATGTCACCATGCCCCAGGAAAAAAATTGAGCAATATGATACCTCTTCCATGGAGAGTGACACATCTAGCTTTGAAGACTATGATGACTATGATGACAGACAATGTAATGATACCTATGACACCTCTGTTCCTAAGAGTCCTCGTCGTCATTCGTTCCTACTTACTAAAAATGGGCCATCACATTGGATAGATCAGGAGAGTGATCCATATGATTCTGATTATCAAAGAGACTTTGATGATTTCTATGCACAATACCCAGATGATCCATCTGTTTCACTTGAGGAAGAGAAAGTTTACCACGCTGATTATAAACATGCATACTATAAGGATCTCTCCTCTAAGAACTCTCAGGTTGAAAATAAAGATTACACTCTCAAGCAAGATCATGTTAATGTTGGACCTTTGTCTTGTGATGGTTCCCTTCCATCCCCTACTTCCTCCAATACTCGTACATTTCCTAAAGCTTCTGAGTCTTTCACATCTTTCACAGAACCTTCATCTGACACAAGCCCTGATACTTTTCATGTGGTTCCCTATAGTTATCCTCCAGGGCTACCTCTTAAAGAAACTCAAGCTAACCTTCACTTGGCTACAAAGACTTTCAATAATGATAGACCTAAAGAGCCTAAGCCTTCATATGCTATAATCCCTACTTCAACTAGTCCTTCACCATCTCTTCCAAAATCATCCATACAATCCCAACATGCTTCCTTGTCCTTAGAAGTGGCTCCATGTCAAGAGGACTCTAAAAATGATAAAGAGAAGAACATAAAGAAAGATCAAGATCAAGAAGCCTCCATGTCATCCACTCTTTTTTCTGATGTCTCTTATCCACCTCAGGGTTCTTTTGATCCTACACACCCTTTCCAATGCATTCCATCATGTCTTAAGTCTTCTCCTAAGCAAGATCAAGCTATTACTTACACTGTTGAGCTTATTGACAATCAAAATAACCTTACTACACTTGCGCTTTCCAAAGATGATACTTCCATTAAGGTTGGTAAAAATAGTGTTACTTCCAATGTTAAGCCTATTGAAAATCAAGAGACAAATTATGTGCTGGTGCTATCCAAAGATCCTTGTCAAGATCAAAGTCTTCCATCTTCTTATTCTACCACTCCATGTTCACTCCCACTTTCTACTCTTCCTAAGTCTTCACAAGCTTTGATCAGTCCTATCAAAGAAGGTGCTCATATTCAAGATGTCCATGATTCTATTGTAGATCCTAATGCTCACTCTAAAGATGCTGATATCCTTGGTTGTCATATAGATGCTGATGAACTTATTGATTATCCTTTTGCGTCTTCCACTTCCATCCTTGGACCTCTTCCACCACTACAAAGATCTTCACGCCTTCCTTCCATCTTGGGTCCTTATGTCCCTTCACTTTCCCCTCCTAACTCTCCTAATTTTCCATCCATCTTGGGTCCTTACATACCTCCATCTCCCATCTTTCCTCAAGATCAACATAGATGCATACCCTTGAATCCTTTTCATCCAACCACCCATCTAAACCAGTCATATCCTCCCTCTTCCACAAATCCCAAGTCTTTTGGAAGTAACTTGAATGTTCAATACACGAAAAAGAAGCAATACAAGAATCCATCAAAAAAAGAATATCACCATGTCTCCTCTCATAGACATGGAAGCATAAAGTCAAAAGAAATATCTAAGAAAAAAACTACAAGACAAGTATGGGTTCCAAAATCCATCATTCAAGATATTCTCTCTAGATCATCAAAAGGAAATAAAAATCCTAAGGCTATATGGATTCCAAAGTCTCTCTTGAAAGAGTCTGGTGTTGAGCAAAAAGTGAAGTTGACATTCAAGCTTCCAAAGGCTTCCACTTCATCTCCCTCCAAAAATATTCTTCCATTCCATGTGCCTAAACCACAACCTCTACTATCCATTCGCCATATTCCTTCACGTATTCCCTCATTCACATTTCCTCCACCCTCTCGCCACCCTTCAAGGTATGTGTTGATGTTGATCTTGCCTTCCTTTCCATCTACCCTTTCACAATCCTTTCATTCATTATCCTTCTACCTTTTATCCTTTTTCCTCACTTGCCTATTCCTCCTATCTTCCAACCTCACTCGCTTTACATAAAACCTTATCCTCCATTTTTCTCTTCCATCTCCCTTTCCCTATTAGCATCTTTGAGCATATCATTTTGAATCTTTGGCATATCATGGTTTATCCTTTCAAGGAGCATTATCTAAAAAGCTTGCCTTCTTCCAAAAAAAAAAAAAAAAAATTGAAAAAATTGAAAATGTGCCTTGGTGAAAACTTGGAAACAGGTGCCTTGGTAGCAAAAGTAAAGAGAAATAAATTCATCCTATGGTGAAAACCACTCCCTTGTGGCGCCTTGGATAAGTACCATGATGAAAACCTGGCAATCAGGCATCATGTGTAGTTCTTCTACATATTTCATCCATTCCATCTTCTCTCTTTGATCTTGACAATGTTGATCTATACATGAATATTTGGCTATTTTGTGAGCTATCTTACGGTGATCTTGCTTTCATTCCTTCCATGTTTAGCCTTCATATCCATCTTCCTCCATTCATTTTCGCCTATCGCTATCCTTTTCCCCTTTGGTCTTGATCTAATAAAAAAAGAAAGAAAGAGTAAAACACAGTGCTATGAAGCCTCTTGACATGTCTACTCCTTTGGATTGCATCCTTTCCTGCTCTTCCATTATGATTTTGTGACTTATCCTATGCTAGCCTTTCATTGCTTGTCCAAAGGCACTTTACATGACAATTTTTCCCTAGCTTGGGTATTCTTGAGGAGTTTTCCCTTGAGGATTTCTTCCCTTCATTTTCCTTCATTCTCTTGTCTTCCATCTCTTCCACCAGCTTGCCAATTCCTCTTGTTCTCCACCTTGCTAGACATTGGGACTGCACGATATGATCTTGCTTGGGAGTTTGCAAATGGAAAAAGATGCTATCAAGTATACCAGTATCAGAATCAGTATCAGAAACAATTATCAGAACCAGTATCAGAACAAGTATCAGAATCAGTATCAGAACCAGTATCAGAACAAGTATCAGAATGGGCCTATAGAACTAGTATCAAACACCTACAGGGTCTACATCTTTCGCTTTAGTTTATGGGTCTGAAGCAGTACTACCTATTAAGGTTGAAATCCCATCACTCAGGATCAGAATGCATGGACTTGTCACTGATGAAGACTACAGAGTGTCGAGGTTACAAGAACTTGAACTACTAGATGAGCGTAGACAAGTAGCGTATGATCATCTCAGAGTGTATCAGAAAAGAATGTCTAGAGGCTACAACAAGAAAGTCTGACACAGAGAATTTTAGGTTGGTGATCTAGTGTTGAGAGAAAATCCTAGAAATCAATCCCATCGAGAACGCAAGGGGAAGTTCGAACCCAATTGGTTAGGTCCCTTTGTTATCACTGCTACTTTTGGCTCTGGTGCCTATCAACTCTCAACGACTGAAGGAGAACAGCTCCGAGAACCAATCAACGTTCTCCATCTGAAGAAATTCTACGCCTAAGGCATTTAGTGCTTGGTAAAATGTCTTGAAAAAAATCTTAAAAATCAGAAAAAGTCCTGAAAAATGAACATCTTGGTGAAAACCTAGCAATAGGCACCTTGATGATTCACAAAAAAATTGAAAAAATGAAAAATACAAAAAAAAAAAAAAAAAAAAAAAAAAAAAGAAAAAAAGAAAAAAAGAAGAAAAAGTGCCTTGGTGAAAACCTGGAAACAGGCACCTCGGTAGCAAAAATAGAATCTCTACCAAGATGGTGAAAACTCGGCAAACAGGCACCACTTGTTCCAAAATGCTCCATCTATCAGCACAATCTTGGTCTTTCCTAGCTTTCAGTCTTGCTTTAGTTTGTACATATCTCCCGGTTTGTTCTTGCATTTCCAGTTTTCAATAAGTCGGCCTGTACACCAACCAGTTCAAGCGTTTACATCCTATCAATGTTCACACTTGGGGGCAATCAATGTCATATCCTATGGTCTCCCATGTATCTTAGACGTGTCATATCCACTCAGAGTCCTTTGAAGCTTCAAGTTGAGTCAGTTAGTCTGTCTCGTGTCCAGAAAGGATTTTGCATCTACAACAATCAAACATCAAAACTCAACTGAAAACAATTTGTACTTTTCATGCTTTTATCTCCTTGTATGCTTACTGATTCGCATTGAGATTTTTGCATATTGTGTCCCTTCGAGCTCTTCAATGATGTCCTTTACAGGATTTAGAGAGTGATGACTGGGGGCATAATCTTTTCTTTGTCTTCTGCTTGTATGTGAAAATCTAACAACTTTGGAAATTTTGGATTGAAATGGTGTCTGACTGTAAGAGCCTCTATCTCGAATTGGATGGCCATGCGTACCTCGACCATTGATACCCAAAAAAAATTCAAGGAAGTTTGATCTAACTATTGTCTTTTTGAGTGAGTTCTTCCTCCTACTGTGGAACGCAATCTTGCCTAAGGATGTGAACGATAAAGGGTCACTACGGGTAATTCACATTGGATTTAGAATGATCTCTTGACTGTTTGATGTGTTTGTAACGCAAGGCGTACTTAGGTCATCACGACGTGTATGTTTTGATGCTTGTACAAATTGCTATATCAAAATGGACATGATATTCAGGTCATCCTGGCGTTTGTGCCTTGATGCTTATATCTAATCCGACATTCAACAACTAAAATCAATATTCATATGTCCATGGTTGTTTGACCAGTGGGTGTTGTATTGATTCTTGCACATACAAATCGATATTCATATGTCTATGGTTTCATGGCTAGTGGGCATTGTATTGATTTATCCGGTTACCTAAAAAGTTCAATGATGATAACAAATCGACACATGATCAGTGACTAGGTCCTAGGTCTTAGGTTGCATTTCATTTTGCATGTCTCATTGCATTTTGCATGTTTACATGATCTCACAATGATTAAACGAACTTCAATGCTTAAATGATTCTTCAAATCGCATCTTCAAGTCTAACAAGAGCTGAATCTCACACGAAGGTTCCTCCAATGAAATAGCAAGTAGAATCCTTTTTCGGGATCAAAATTCAAATCTGAGATCATTCATATTATTAACTACTTGCATATTCGACCTTCAATCATCACAGAAATCTAGTATTCAACTTAACTGATTATCTTACATCAAACTATCAAAATTTTAACTTGGTCAACCATGGTCAACTCATGGTCAAACCTAGTCAAACTTGGTCTTTTGGGACCTTCCAACGATGCAGAATGCATTCTCGGATGTAAA
>BSBK01005115.1:600000-902500 GCA_027943335.1 Chamaecyparis obtusa
GCCAACTGCTATTCCTTCTTGTACGGGAATAATTCAAATCAACTAGAGGTAATAGATTACTAGCCAATGAACATAATTATAAATCTTTGATGAGCTAATCTTTTAAACTTTTTTCTTGCAAATTCCACCTTTTAAGGAAAAACACAAAATTGTTAGATATAGCCACTAAAAGAAAAGACCGGAATGAAAGGAAAAATATTGTACCAATTAATGATATGAAAAAAAAATAGTGGGATAAACTTAGTTCACTTATGATGTTCCACCTTTTACGTATGGTGGGCCCGAATATACGCAATGTTAGGTCATAAAGTTTCTTATAAAACATATCATTTCCTGCAAAAAATGTCATGGGATAATCAATCCAAAACTTGTTATGAATAGGTAAATGCATATTACAATATAAAAAATAATTATTTAAAGTACCTAGAATCTGAGGACATTTTATAGGCATTGATTCATTATTGTTAATCAATAATGACGTCTGTGTCGCACCCGTGCTAGTAACACGGGTAGATCCAAGAAATGGTGGTGAATTATCACCAATACATGCAGATTGATCAGTATCTAGTGTACCAAGCGGTGCCACCGGGGTATCTCCTGCTGCAAAAAAATAATCCACTATGTGATGCACCCAAGATTAAAGTACACTAGATACTGATCAATCTACATGCATTGGTGATACCCACTTGATGTCGCCTTTGGTCTCATCATCATAAGAACATGACCCCCCATTAGCAAGGAAATATTGCATGCGTTTGTCAAATTTTTTCCTAATCTTTTGCCACATCAACCTGCACTGAGTGGTCAACAACAAGATCCATAGGTACGTGCAATCATAAAGTTGATAAATACCAATAGTTGGTGTAAAGAAGAAAAATACCATAAACAATAGCATTTCAAAAATGACTAAGAAATATATATTTGATCTAGAATTTAAAGTAATAAAGACAGAAAGAGCAGAGATAAAGCAATTGTGATTAAGTAGTAATCTTCAAAAACCTATGTTGTTAATCTTTCCATCATACAATGTATTAGGATTTATTGAAGAATATAAACACACACAAAAAATTGACAAGAAAATAATGTAGCACATAGACTTAGAGTCCCTAAATCTTCAACAAAATATGGAATGCAAAGCCAACACAATGAATTTTCATTTCTCAAGCATAAGAAATTCAAGCTTATTTCTCATGGAACAGCACAAGACAGAAACAAAGATGTATAGGAAAACACAGTGTGGTATCAATGTACTAATCTACCCCATAGGCACAAAAGAGACATACTAAAATACACCCATAGTTCAATTATTAAGTGTTATTTTTATCTTTTCAAATATTTGAAAAATGTATGGCTATCAAATACAAAGCTTTGTGCTCAATAAATAAAAGGTAAGGTTTTGAACATGTAGATCCACTTGTTATCTGAGGTTCGAATACATCGTAAACTCAAGCGAATTAAACTGGAACTCCTGGAGGGGAATTGGATTTCTATTTCAGCACAAAATAGAAACATGATGAGAAATGATGAAAATGTTTTATTTTTCACTAAGCATAAGATATAGAAACTAAAGAAAAAGTGCCACCATTTTATACTAAAATGAACTAAAACAGTCTTTCAAAATATGAAGGCAACAACAATACTTACGGATAGGGACCATAAATCTTTACTTGATGAATATGGGTATCCCGTCCATTTTGATGATTAGACAATACAGCAAGCTGCAACATAAATGTTTGCACAAATACATCCTTGAAATGAATTAACAAAGAAAAATCCGTAAGTCTGAGAAGAATGGAAAATGTTTAATTAAACAAGATCACCATCACGAAAATCTATAAGTCTAAGAAGAATGGAAAATGTTTAATTAAACTAGAGATGTTACCAATCTCTCTTGGAATCTGACCAATGAAAATAGAGTCGTACAAGCTTAAATGCCTTAAATTGTTGAGCTTGTGAAAGTGTGATGGGATGGCAAGAGGAGGAAAGAAGGCATTGTGACCGAGGTCCAAGTGCTCTAGATAGTGCAGTTGGAATAGTCTCCCATGAAGTTGCCTCCACATCATGAATGGATAGATTATCTGATCTTGTGTGGTACCTCTTGTCTTGGCTCTAGAAATGGCTGTGCTGGTTTCAAAAATTCTAATTTAGAAATGTATAATTCTATTAAAATAAAAGCATTAAAAATTTGACTGTTTCCAAGAAAACATAGATTGAAATGAATGTTGAAAACCATACCAGAAATATGAAGTATGTTTCTACCATACTTCTTTGCCGTATGAGGTGAGTTTAAAACTCATATCAAGCTGAAGAATCTCAAGCATAGAGTAACAAAAAGGAATGATAATAAGACACCTGAATGTGAATCTAGATCACAAAATCCTCCACATGCACCACTACTAACATGTACATGATCCCACAACCATGTATTTCTTTGTATCATAATGATCTAATGCAGGAGAATAGAGAAGCTTGGTGAAGGAGCAGTGTTGGATGATAATTTGTTGATGGAGGTTAAGCCTGAACAAACACCAGTCATGTTGAAAGTTGGTTGCTTCATGATTGAAGAGGTTTGCTAATGGATTACCTATAAGGGGGTCTATAGTGAGGTGTTTACACAGTTAGTTTGGCCTGGAGTTGATGGGAGGGGTCCTTTTGATCAAACCCTCATGGTATGTCCCTAAAAGCAAGGGTTTGGTGGCAAATGAGTTAAGTGAAGGGTGGAGACTTGGTGAGTTGGAAATGTGTCATTTATCAACCTCTAGAATGACTGTTTCACCCTTTTGAGTCTTGGGAGCAAGTGGAGTTAGGGGTTGCTATGTAAAAGTGGAGAATTAGGCCTGGTGAGGATAGGCTAGGGGTATTGGATCTTGGGTATGGTCCAAAGGAGTATAGGTTGAATCTTTCAGAGGATTTAAAGATCCCAAATGGGTATTTAGATAATATTTGAGTTTACTTAGTTGTTTGGGTAAAGTAAGAGGAAAAGTCAATTTAATGACTGGTGAGGGCTACAAGCTTCAAGGACTGATTGTGTGTGTTGGATAGAAGATGGGTTGTCCAAATCAAATGGGTTGTGGGAATATGGTGGACAGGTCATAAAAAGATGTTTTGTGAATTTAAAATGAAGGTTGGATTCTTGTGTGAAGGTTTGGTGTTTGAGAGAAACTAGGTACACTTGGGAGTCAAGGCATTGAGGGATATTGAGGTAAAGAAGCAATTGCAAAGTGGAGTGGATTTGTTGTCTGAGGTAATCAATATGGATGCCACACACCAGCTCTACATCAGGTTGCAAGCAAAGTGGGCTTAACATTGGAGGAACCTTTGTAGTAAAGAGAACTTGAACTAGAATAATATTGGGATGAGTGACCTGCTGGGAAGTAGCGTTGTCTAAAATGAATCAAGGCAGTGAACCTGTTGCAGAGGAGTGTTTGGTTGATATCCTAAAGTAAAGAACTTCTTATTTATCCTCGAGTTGAACTCTAGTTCCTTGAGTGGATTCCAAGACGTTGTTGAATCCTCGAGTTGAACAGGGTTCCTTAAGGGGATATTAGAAGGCTCTGCATCAAAAACTCTATCTTGTCTTTAAAATTTGAGCTTCACTTGGTTTCAAGAATAGTTTAATATTCTCTACTAAACAAGGCCAACCACGTGAAGGTGGAAGCTCATTTGGCCCCTCCCCCCCCCCCCTAACATCACTCTAAATTCCCCATTAACATTTAATAACATTCATTCATTCATTCATTCATCCGACATTTTTGAAATATAACATTCAATCATTATAATCACATGATAACATTCATTAACACATAAAATTCATTAACACACAACATTCATAAATAATTCACTAACACATAATTCATTAACACACAACATTCACAAATAATTCATTAACACATATTAACACACATCATTCATCAACATTACTAGTACAAAATTACATCCATTAAGACAAAGTTCTTTCGTTAGCAATAAATGTTAATTACAATCATTTCTTTTTGGGTTTCTTGCTGTTTTTTTTAATCATATAATTTCTAAGAGGAAGATCAATGTCCTCATCATTCCCCTCCTCTATTGATTCTAATCCCAACGTGTGTCTCCTCCTCATCTGTTCAGGAATAGGAGGCCGTTGCGCTGAAGGGGGGTCTACTGCAATAACTACTTCATGAGTTAAATTCACACTTTTATATTATTGAATTACAAGTATTTATGTAAGTAAAAGAACTATAAATCAAAAAATTAATTTAAAAGAACAAAACATAGATTTTCTTTACCTGAATGTGCCACATGATCTACATGGTGATCAATCTAAACATCCTCTAGCACTCGTTCAGCATGACCTGATTTTGTATCCTCTAAAATATACACAAAAATGTTACAACAAGTTCAATTTAAGATGTTAAATTATATTAATAATTACATAATTAGTTTTAAATAGAAAATGAGCACCTCCTTGGACAGTATGATCCACATCAGTGGCTTCATGATGCGGCATTGTAGGCTGCATTGCAATGTAATGGACATTATTATCAAATTGATTGTTGCTCAAGTATTCAATTTCTAATATATTTTTTGGCATATTTACCTGTGCACATGATGCAAGAGACTCTTCGGTTGGGCCAGTGGAAGCTTGCCGTAGGCATTCAGCCACGCCTTGATAGCCTTCCTTGAAGGCAATTTTTTTGTGTTCTTCCATGGCCTCTAAATTAAAATCAGAGCCCTGCATTTTTTGATTAAACAAAATTATTTGCATTTTATAAATAATTTTTCTCTGCAATTCATTTACTGCTACTTACAGTGTGAGCTTTAATTTTTGAAGATCCGCCAGCGCCAAGTCTGTGTTGCCCAATCTTTTCCAGCCTGGCTTTTGTGGCCTTTGAAGTGTCCTGCAACCTATGAAAAGTTTGAAAAAATGGTTATAAAAACATGTATATGGAATAACAAATGAAACTTTGAAATGTTGAACACATTGCCTTCAATGGTGAAAATGTCTAAAACATCATACCAAGATATTATATTGAAAAATGATGATTGCATTCAAAATTTAATTATCATCTCAAAAGTCCATGCCAAACACCTTATCACTAGTAGTTAATACTATTGCATACCTTCTCGAATTTGTTGGCGAAACTCCTTTTTGAGCATCCGCTTTCTCCTTTGCATCTAAAATAAATTCACTCCAATCCCTCACTGAAATAAAGGGAGGACACTCGTACTTTGGTTTCTGGACGAGACTCTTTCTATATTGGTCCCTCACAGTCTTAAGATGTTTGCAAGCTCTTTCCAAAATTTTCTTCTCATCAAAAATATTATTGCCAAACTCATGATGTAAATCTTTGATGAGCTGATCTTTTAAACTTTTTTCATGCAAATTCCACCTTTTAAAGAAAAACACAAAATTGTTAGATATAGCCACTAAAAGAAAAGACCGGAATGAAAGGAAAAATACTGTACCAATTAATGATATGAAAAAAAAATAGTGGGATGAACTTAGTTCACTTATGATGTTCCACCTTTTACGTATGGTGGGCCCGAATATATGCAATGTTAGGTCATAAAGTTTCTTATAAAACATATCATTTCCTGCAAAAAATGTCATGGGATAATCAATCCAAAACTTGTTATGAATAGGTAAATGCATATTACAATATAAAAAATAATTATTTAAAGTACCTGGAATCTGAGGACATTTTATAGGCATTGATTCATTATTGTCAATCAATAATGACGTCTGCGTCGCACCCATGCTAGTAACACGGGTAGATCCAAGAAATGGTGGTGAATTTTCACCAATACATGTAGATTGATCGGTAGCAGGTGTACCAAGTGGTGCCACCGGGGTATCTCCTGCTCCAAAAAAATAATCCACTATGTGATGCACCCAAGATTAAAGTACAAATTATGAAATCATAATTAGCACAAAACCAAATATAGTAAAACAATGATTTACTAGATGCCATAGCCCTTGAAGGCGTTGATGTTTGCATGGCCCTTGTGGCCGACATTGCACTCGACAATCTTCTATTGGCAACCTGGCTAGTAGGAGTCTCCTGCAATTGAGGACCTGAACAATACATTGTTAGCAAAGACATTTTCAAATAATAAAAGTAAGAGTTAACTTGAGAAGTTTTTGAATGTTCCAAAGAAAAAATTCCTTGTAACTTGTCAACTAAAGGATTATTTTACCTGAGGCAGTCGAAGGTCTACTAGTACCAGCCTCATCCGCACATTGTCCTTGACCAGGTACTAGAGATTCCATAAAATCCTACAACAAGAACACATATTACATATATTTTACTTCACAACATAAAAGAGTATAAAATATTAACCTTTATTGAAATTTTGTTATAACTAAAGATTCATTACTGCTTACTTGATAGCGATGTCCGAGTGCTTTCAATTCAGTTAGCCTCCTGAGCATCTCCTCACTTGAATTTCTTTCATACAAAATGTTAATTATATCTTTATTGATTTGTTTCATTTTTTTCTTTACCATGATTATAACATTAGGCGAATCTGCAAAAAGATCATCATCATCAGGGGTAGCTATTGCCTCTACTGTCGAGGGTGCTTTTCCCTTATCCTGAACATCAAATTGTGATAGGAATATTAGTAAAACTATCATAAAAACTCCAAAACCATAAATAAAATAACGTAATAATATAACATTTTTCAACTATCTAATTTGTACAATTTTAATAAGGTTTACCTTTGCTAAAGAACAAGTGGGAGGAGCATCCTTGTGGCCTCTATCATGTGCGGGATCCATATCATCCTGTGACAAAGATTAAATATAAAAACTTTAGCGAACTAAAAGCAATAGACTTAGCAAAAAAAAACTTATTAATAAAATAGTATATAGTACTTACCACCCTCATGATAGTAACTTTTTTTGTATCTATGCGATTTAAATGATAATCTATTAGCAGTTCTTCCCCTGCACTTATTGATTTTATTGCACATACAAAAACTTGATTCCCCTCCCGCACCTCAAATATGCAATTGGGTTGCTTATTAGTTGATGAAGGTTGCGTACTATTTATAAAACCTGCAATATTACCTATTGCTTTTAGTCTCCCATCAATGTACATTGCAAATCTTTTACTTTGATCATTTTCTTTCCTTTGTATATAATTAGCTGATAGTGCATACCTACACATACTTTTTTTATATTGAACAATCCACATCCAATCATTGTAATTGTAACATGGACCAACATACTCGAATAATTCAACAACTCTATTGTAATATACCTTTATCCCATCCATGGAAAATAGGCCCAAACCATGTAATGAGGATGGAGCAATGCGATATATCCTCTCATTAACACAAAAATCAGTATTAATTGGAGGTAGCTCATTGGGTACCCATTCTTTCTCAATGTGTGTGTACCGAAAGGGCACCTTGATGTCACCTTTGGTCTCATCATCATATGAACATGACCCCCCATTAGCAAGGAAATATTGCATGAGTTTGTCAATTTTTTTTCTAATCTTTTGACCTCTAGTTGATCTCCCTATTTTAGCCGTACTACATGTAGAACTTTCATCTATCATTCCCTCATTTCCCTCATTCGATGTAGATAGATCTAACAAGCACCTATTTGGTTGGTGCTGCAATCCATCAAATGAGATATTGTCATGTCAATATATATAGAATAATCAAGTTGTGACCCATACGTACAGTTCTTCTTTGTCTATACATGAGAGATATAAAATGTACTAGGTTGAAAGTGATTATATATTATATTTCTATACGGTTCTTTGTCTATATATACATTATATGATTATATAATATGTCTATTTATAACATACGTGCTCAGTGATAAACAAGAAGAATATAAGAAAATTATGTCTATTTATTGACTTATACCTACCGATCCATGTCACTGTGCACGATCCATGCCAAAGGGGTCAAATTTACTGCATATGTTAATCATTTATCTTAAGTTAGCTAAATATTACATGATACGTATGCTACAAATAACTTAGAAGATAACATGAACAATATGCAACATCATAAACATGAACAAATTTACCTTATGTATGGAATGCAAGATCGTCAACAGAAGGCCGGGGTGACAATGTCTGTAGTCAATTGCCTATTTGCAAAAAGGGTGATAATCAAACACAAATATACATGTATCAACAGCAATTAATTGAGCATCGTAAACAAAAAATTGGTAATTATAAATCACATATGTCGTAATCATTAGAATTGAACAGAATAAATATGTAACCATTACAATTTAAAGCAAAACATAAATATGTAATCATTAGAATTGAACACAATGAATATGTAACCATTTCAATTATGTCATTGATCATCATCATCATCATCATCACCATCGCCATCATCACCATCATCAACAGCATCACCGCAATCATCATCGCCATGATCACCATCACCATCGTCATCACCATCATCATCATCATCATCATCATCATCATCATCATCACCACCATCAGCATCATCATCATCATCATCATCATCATCATCATCATCATCATCATCATCATCATCATCATCTGCTTCTTCATCATCTTCAGTATCTTCTTCTTCCATAACATTATACTTTATCGGCCTTCCTCTTGGATCATGTCTAACAACAAATGACCAACCCTGTTTATGTGGAACCTCTGAGTAAAACACTTGCTCACACTGGCTTCGAAGAACATAGGGCTCATCTCCAACTGGCTCAAACAACCTTGTATTAATCATTGTAAATCCATTATCATGTTGAATAACAATTCTATCTGGATCATTTTGATTCAGTCGTAGCCTGTACCATTTGATGACAAATAGAACTACTTTGAAGGAGTTAAAGTCGCACTCAATTATATCATCTAAGATGCCATAGTATTGATTTTGAGATTGTTGAGGATGTAGGTAATTTCTAGATGATATATTGGTGACCTCGAAAACTGCACTTATCCTAGAATCATAAGTTTTCTTTGTATCATCCAACTTTTTTATACGAAATTTGTGGCCATGATATTACATAGCTTTGTGGTGCTTGACCTGCAATTTTTAAAGTGTGTAAATTATTTGTATCATGAGTTGATATGAAACATAAGAGTCATGATCATTAATAAATTTGTACGTACCTGTCCACCTCTTAAACCATGTGCTAGATCAATTACCATTGGAGTAACATTGGGATCTCCATTACGATGAGCTTCTCTAACCAATGAAGCAACACCTTCCCATGTTAATGAACAACCATTTTGTTGACATCGTTCAATCCATACCGTCATCCAATCAAGATTGTTTGCAATATACAAATGTATTGCATCCCATTCTCGACCAGCTGTATCAAAAACATCTTAGATTTATTGCATCCGACTCTCGACTAGATTTATAAGAATTAATTAACTACAATAACATCTTAGATTTACCTCTCACTTTCCTCAATCTACCTTTTCCCATCAAGTTCTCCCCTTCAAATTTGTTAATGGAGTTGGGATCCCAAATACGATCTACATGGATCTTTACTGCAAACTTAGGAAGATATTCACTAATGTACACCATGGTTTGGTATACCATATATCCCTCTACCATAGAACCCTCAGGATGTGCTCTCTCTCGAACCAAGTCTTTCAAAAATTTCAAGTGCCTCTCAACCATCCACATTGACCTAGTTGGTACAGGTCCGCACAATTCAATCTCCTCAACTTGATGTAAGAGGTAATGTTCTTGTGCATTGAAAAAAGTTGAAGGTAGACACTTTTGCATTTCACACATAAGAAGAGGAATTTTTCTCTTCCAGTATTTTATATCTTCTTTATTGATTTCTTTAGATGACAACCACCTCATGTATTTTCCAAGATCATATATAACTTGTTTGACACCATTGGCAAAGTGGTGTGGGAGAGATAGAGGTAGAACATACTGCAATATTTGTAAAATGATCTCATCAATATTTTATAAAAGAATGCAATGAAAACCACATGCAGTATAAAAATATATAGTGAATACAAAGTAATATGAATTACCTTAATAAATATATGCCAATCGTGTGTTTTCATCCCTGGCCCAAATTCACTTTTCTTTGATATGAGATCATTTATGTTCGCAGAAAATCCTATAGGAAATCATATTTTCTGTATAATTTCTTTTATAGCATTGCTCTGCTGCTCCGACAATAACCATGGAAGAGCACTTATATCAATCTGGTCTCCATTTTGATTGGATTGAATAAAAATTTTCATTGCATGGTTGGATTCTTCAATGTCACTACAAATTTTGATGATTTGGTCTTTGTCACGCCTTCCATCCAATATTTTCCATAATGTCTCTGTTACATTCTTTCCAATATGCATAGGATCAAACAAATGCATGATTGGGAGTTGCTCGTAGTATGGAAACCTAGTAAATTGCGTAGGATAAATTTTGAGTCCTTTTGGAAGTTGGTCATTGATGCCTTGACGACCTTCACAAGCATCAATTACATCATCAGTAAACAAAACACAATATCAAAAGATAAATTTGAAAGAAAACCCATCAGATGGAATGACATTACCTTGATGATTTATTTTATTGTATGCCAACTTCCATAGGCGAGGTGTCATTCTCCATGGCTTTGATGTAGTCTCTTCTTTCCCATTGAAAAGATGTTTTTCAGTAATTCGGTACTTATGATTTCTGTGGAGAAAGTGTCTATTCTCATGGAACACCTGCTTTCTCAAACTTTTTGAATGATGAGATTTTGTCTTTGGAAAATTTTCCCTTTGTCTGAAGACCTACAAGATCATGTCTAATTGGATTAAATGTGTTAACTTTGTGTTAGCACTATAACATACCAAAAAAGAGGCATTATGAAGAGAACATACCACAAAAATGTGTTAGCCCTGGGGCATCATGTATTGTCCATACAAGCATTGCATGGAATTGAAATTGTCTTTGTCCTATTGGTCTAGAGATGTCATACATAGTGACCCCATTCCATAACACCATCAACTCGTCGATAAGGGCCTCAATATATACATTGATATCTTTAACTTGGTACTTACCTAGTTGAATGAACAAAAACATTACATAATTATTATGACCATTTTGATGGATTATTAATAATAAATTAATTTAGATGACCATTAAATCAAAATATACCTGGAACAATCAGTGACAACATTATGTGCTCCCTCTTTATGGACAACCAAGGAGGAATGTTATTGTTGATAACAAAAACAGGCCACACCGAGTAAGTAGATCTCATCTCTCCAAACGGATTGACACCGTCTGCTGCCAATGAAAGCTTGAGATTACGAGGTTCTTCTTTAAAGTGTGGCCATTTTTATTCTATTTCCTTAAATGCCGAGCCATCTGCAGACATTCGCATAATGCGATCTTGACTTCTATTGCATGCATGGTAATCCATAAATTGTGCCAAGCTATTGCACTTGAATAATCGTTGCAGACGTGGAATAATGGGAATATGTCGAAGAACCTTGCGAGGCACCTTTTTTGTTATTCGATCTGATTGATATCTACTAATATGACAAATAGGGCATTCTGTTGCAAATTCATGCTGTTTATAATATATAATATGATCATTCAGACATGCATGTATTGTTTGATATTCCATTCCAATATCTTTCATAACAGCAGATAATTCTCGATACGAGTGAGGTAGGATGTTTGATGGTGGTAACAAACACTCACCTACCAACCTACGACCAAAAATATAATTTGTTAATTTAAAGAATATTAATTGCTACATGATTCATCCAATATTAATTGCAAGGAAATTACGACTAAAATAATGAAAAAAGATGACATACCTTAACATACGTGTCATTGCTACATTGGATAAACCATTCATAACCTTCAGGTTCACCAACAACAATACAGCCGCAAGAAGAGTTGTTTCGGAGCCTTCATATAGGGGCTCGTGTGACTTCTCAAGTAAAGGTACATCAAGCTCTGCATCAACATCATCATCATCTTGATCATCATGATCATATTGATCTTCTTCATCATCATGGTCTTCTTCCATGATATCATTACCTTCTACTTCTATGTTCACACCTCCATGTTCCCTCGTTTGGAAATCCACATTCTCTAGATTGTCATGGTCCATAACATGAAATTGAGGGACATTGACCTATATGAAAATGATGACCTTATATTAACCATGATCATGTTGTCATCATCAAATCATGTCTTATGTATTTTATAAAATATTAAAATACATACCAATGGACGAAATTCGTTTCCCCCTTCAATGTGACCATGTTGCCTACAATGTTCCTCAGCTGTTTTGATTAGATATCTTCGAGTCTTTAAGCCCTTACAAATTTTGCAAGGACAATAACATTTTCCATCACCCTTTCTTTTTAAGTTAGACCATAGTCTAGCAATTGTCTCCCTATTTGTTTGTGTGTTGATATCGTCAAACATGGTCTTTCTTGAATGGAATGACTCGTTGGTGGAAGAAGGATGATTTGTTTGCAACCTGCTGATAAAAATCGTTAGTGAACAACCATTTTCTCAACCATTTTAATATCGAAAACATCATATGAAATATCTTTATCATTTAGATTTTAATGCTATATTTTAACTTTTTATCAAAATTATGTGTAATATAAGGACCCTATATCACCATTTTACTGAGAGTCAAGCATCAAGTCATCGGTAAGTTAACACAACTTGATATGAAGATCTGAAGATATTTGATACTTCCATCATCACCCATGACATAACTCTCAAGCCTAACATAAAGTCATTCATACAAAAGTAGCAACCTGTTAATTTGTTGATAGAACCCTTAATCTTCAAGGAAGTTCAAAAGTTACTTGCTGCAACGATAATTTTTCCTATCTGCCACTCCACTTGGGTGGAAAATTTGGTGCATTTACAAAAGAAGCAAGAGGAGATCTATGTTAATTTTTGTAAGCTTAAAAAGGTGTTAGATTGGACACCCTAAGCCTCTGCATCAATTTTATGAGTTCACCTTTCAATAATGTTGAAGTGAGGTATTGGGCCCTCGAGAAATAAGCTTTCAGCTTGGTTAGATAATTCAAAAATTTTAGACAATATATCTTGAGAAGCAATATATATGCCATTATGCCTGACCAAGTGGTCAAGAGATTGGTTATGTAGTCAAATTTGGGAGAGCGTCACGAGAAATAGATGGCTATTTTGCAAGAGTTTGATTTAGAGATGCATCCTATGGGATTGGTTTAGAGATGCATCCTATTTGATTTTTGAATTTAGCCACTAGCAGTTCAAAATTTGAAATGTATGGGTCTTTGACCACTTGCTTTCTTCAAAGGTGGCCATGACCTTCCAAATGTAACAAACTTATCAAATAGCGTTAAGGTTTTCTTTTAAACCTTTGTATATAAAGCGATGATGTCGAGTTTTCTTCCTGGTTCTTTCCTGATTGAGCTCTTTTTGAATCAGTTTTTATAAATATAAATATATATAGTGGTTCTTCCACTTTTGTCTAAACAAAATAAAATAAAACAAGATACCCTATAAGAAAAGATAATCATCTCCATCTTATCTACATTGATTCTTAGAAAATAACATACTACACAATAAAAAATAACCAATAAATGATAATCATCTCCTTCTTATCTATGTTGATTCTGATCTCTTTTATATATAATCAATTTTAGAGAATGAAATAGTATGCAATAAACGATAATCACCCCCCTTATGAAAAACAAGATAATCATCTAAGTTCAATATTCTAAAAAACAAGATGCCACTTGCAATAAAGTGACCATCTCCCTTCTATGTACGATGATTCTATAATTGAGTAAACTCTAATTCACAAGTAAAAAAATTCATACTATAATTTAGAAGGTCTAATTCACAAGTAAATAAATTCTTGGCAGCTCCTACATAACAAATTTTTAAAAATATATTGCACATTGAATCAATTTAAACCCAAGATGTATTTAAATTAAATTAAAAAATATATTCAAATTTAGATAAATCAACATGATAGATCATCAATATATCACTAAGTCTACAATAAGCAACATTTTGTTACTTAATTCTTCCTTTGTTAACCCCATCTTCTCTTCTGTGAAACATAATAAACAATCACTAACAAGCTTCTAACATCTTGTATGTTTCCATCTTCTGCAATGACTACAAAATATCTCCTACAAAAAATTCACACAAAAAACTCAAGTATAAAAATTAGAAGCACTTTGAACCTAGATATATATTAAATACTTTTGGAGGAGTTGTTTAAAGCTAACTACACATGTAAATGTGTGCACGATAAAAATGTGATATAAATAAACATACCTATTTTAGTGGATGTTGACATATAGTCATAATAATTAGAAATATTGAAAATGAATGTCTTCAAAGATTTTATCTTTGTCGTATACCTATGCAAAGATGGATGCAAAATATTGAAGCATATCGAGTATGCAATCTATTTGTCAAATGTTAAAAAAAATAATAGATCTTTTAATCTCAAATCTATAAAACATCACATATCCCAAATAATAACCAAATACAAATTATAATTTTTTATCAAATATGGGACAATTTACTCTTAGCTTTTTTGGATAAGTACCTTGCTGATTTTTTGGTTCCTCATGCCTCTCTTCTTTTTAAATCCAAAGACCAAGAAGGTAAAACAAAAGAGAAGAAAAACCTACATCATCTCCATTTTTATTTTCTCATTTAAATGAAAATGAGGACTTTAGCATTCTCACCCCACAATTTGGAAATTTCTAAGTAGGGAGTAAGTGACTACTCCACTAGACTAAGCAGGATAAATGGATGCAAACACATGAATCCTTCCATCAATTCATAGATACATTAATTGTTACAATATTTTCAACTTGAAACTAATTAAATAATTTAATCTTTTATCTTTCATTTGTAATAGAGCTCTAGTCACCTCCATCAATATATTAATAATTAGAAATAAATTTTCACACATATACTTTGTGCTAGCTCTTCAAATGAGGACATTGATATGCCTGCAAAGATCATAAATATAGTCATTGCACATATGCTAACAAATACTAAGCAAGGTTCTTATAAATATGTCTATAATCAAAGATTCTTGCCTCTATTATTTGATAGGTATATCTGCCTTTCTCACCATGCCCGGTGAAATGAGGACAGTCTCTCTAAAGACAACATGATAATGCACACTCACTGTAAGGATAGTCACAAATGAGGACAGTCACTGTAAAGACAACATGATAATGTACACTCACTATAAGGACAATCACAAATGAGGACAGTCACTCTAAAGACAACATGATAATGTACACTCATTGTAAGGACAGTCACAAATGAGGACAGTCACTCTAAAGACAACATGATAATGTACACTCACTTTAAGGACAGTCACAAATGAGGACATCTGGTGCAGGGGCACCTATCAAGTCAACTAGGAACACCTTGGAACAAGATGGAACCAGAAGATCAAAGGCATTCCTACATGTCAACTGGGATATTTTAAGGCCAATAATGGCATATTGTAATGAACAATGTACTTTGCCAGTCAAGAGTCATAAAATTCTTGATAAAGCCTATGGGCAACTTGATGTAAAATGGCCTAATGAGCCATAAGGGTGTCCTAGAGGGTGCTTTTATATTTTTTCATATTCAATAAGGTCTTGAGATCATTTTGAGTCAATAACATAGGTTAGAATGTCATAAAAGTTATAGAATGCATAGTTTATAAATTTGAATTTGAATATAAATGGTCATGTAGGCATTTTGGAGGGAAACTTAGGATTTAGTATTTGTTTGTTAAATAAAACATTTCTAACCAACTTGATCAGTTAGACAGGTGTATGTACACCTATATAAGTTGTGTTAACCTGATGAAAGGGGAGAAGGCATTGTTATGTACGGCAAAGTACAGGATTTGTACGGACAGGGCATAATTTAATGAAAATCTGAGATTTTCTTGCAAGATTTAAGTGTATTGGATGTGATAATCATTCATTTATGTTGGTAAGATACATTTAATGGTTATTGAGTCACTTTCATATTATTTTGAGTGTTTATTGCAAGTTTATTTGCTGTTGTAACGCTGAAACTGAAAGTTTGCTTTGATTCTTCGATGGTAAATGGGGGTACCATCCTATCTTTGTACATCTGATCCTTAGGATGGACCCTAGAAGCACTAAAAAGTATATCTAACCATGAATAAACTAGAAAAGTGAAGTTTTGCAGGAGAATGTGAAAGAAATGCAAAGTTGATGGTTGTTTGGACAAGTTTGGGTACCCAAATACATGCCATATGTGTAGCAGCCAGACATCTGGCTTAACAAGGTATAAATATTATTTGATATTCTTCAATAATATGTTGAACTCATGGTGAAACATGAATTTTATGACCTGGAAGTGAGTGGAAGTGTTAGATTGGTGATACCCTAGGTTATAGAGAGTTTTAAGGGCAAATTTGGGGTTTTGGTAGCAAATGAAATCATAAAGTGAAATGGGTTGTTGAATCATCTAATTGGACACAAAATAGGAATGTCCTATGAATTTGGTGGCTTTTGGATATGTTTTTAGCACACTTTCTTTGTAAAACATCACTAATTCCTCTTGAAAAATAGTGACAGTCAAGGTTTTGGGGCACATTTTCCAAAGAAGTTGATACTAGTTTTTTAGTATGTTATAGTTCTCCCAAAAGGGTATCTGGAATGCTAATTTTTTTGTAGGTTCATTTGGATAAATTTTGAGTTATTTGGGTTATAACGCTGCTGGAGGACTAGAAAAGGGGCAATTAGGCCTATTTGACAGTTTTGAGAAAATTGCTTGCTAAGAATTATTTGAAGTGTTGAAACTTCTTGAAACCTATTGAATCCTCTTTCTTAACACATCTAACACCATCTTTGAAAGTTTAGAATCCAAATCTAAGGTTTTGTGACTATTTTGTCTTTGAGTGGCTTTGAAGCCTAATAGGAGTTTGTGGGTTTAAACAAGCATTTGATTGAATTCCATCACCTTTTGTTGCCACTCTGCATCAACATCGATCTTATAGTGAGTGTACATTATCATGTTGTCTTCACAATGACTGTCCTCATGTGTCATAATATTAGAAGTTCACAAAATTATTTTTGTGAACTGTAATATTATTTTTGTTTTGTAATTTTTGTGACCTTGTGTAATTTCACAAAATGAGAAGTTCTCACAGTGACTGTCCCTTGTGTAATTGCCACTTGAATGAGGACAGTCACTATAAAGACAACATGATAATGTACACTTACAGTGAGTGTACATTATCATGTTATCTTTAGAGTGACTATCCTCATTTGTTGAAGAAGAAAAGCATTAATGTGGTTGAATAGCAATACATTCAAGTGGCAATTACACAAGGGACAGTCACTGTGAGATGTCCTCATTTGTGACTGTCATTACAGTGAGTGTACATTATCATGTTGTCTTTACAATGACTGTCCTCATTTGTTGAAGGAAAAAAGCATTAATGTGGTTCAATAGAAATGCATTCAAGTGCAAATTACACAAGGGACAGTCACTGTGAGATGTCCTCATTTGTGACTGTCCTTACAGTGAGTGTACATTATCATGTTGTCTTTACAGTGACTATCCTCATTTGTTGAAGGAAAAAAGCATTAATGTGGTTCAATAGCAATGCATTCAAGTGGCAATTACACAAGGGATAGTCACTGTGAGATGTCCTCATTTGTGACTGTCCTTATAGTGAGTGTACATTATCATGTTGTCTTTAGAGTGACTGTCATCATTTGTTGAAGAAGAAAAGAATTAATGTGGCTCAATAGCAATGCATTCGATCAAGTGGCAATTACACAAGGGAGAATCACTGTGAGATGTCCTCATGTGTGATTGTCCTTGTCACAAATGAGGACACCTCACAGTGACTGTCCCTTGTGTAATTTCACAAAATGAGAAGTTCTCACAGTGACTATCCCTTGTGTAATTGCCACTTCAATGAGGACTGTCACTATAAAGACAACATGATAATGTACACTTATAGTGAGTGTACATTATCATGACAACATGATAATGTACACTTACAGTGAGTGTACATTATCATGTTGTCTTTAGAGTGACTATCCTCATTTGTTGAAGAAGAAAAGCATTAATGTGGCTGAATAGCAATACATTCAAGTGGCAATTACACAAGGGACAGTCACTGTGAGATGTCCTCATTTGTGACTGTCCTTACAGTGAGTGTACATTGTCATGTTGTCTTTACAGTGACTATCCTCATTTGTTGAAGGAAAAAAGCATTAATGTGGTTCAATAGCAATGCATTCAAGTGGCAATTACACAAGGGATAGTCACTGTGAGATGTCCTCATTTGTGACTGTCCTTATAGTGAGTGTCACTTTTAATTTGTTGATTCTAATAAAAGAAAATAACACCAAATGTGTAACCTATTCTTGAAATCATAACAGTTTGATGCCAAGCTTTAGACAGCTAAAGTTTGAATAGATTCCCACATTCTATTATAGGTTCACACGATTAATGACTCCAAGCATAGTCACAAATTCAACTGATAATTCCAAATCCCTCAATTTGGTAACAGAAAATATAAATTTCAGACTGCCAATCGATGACTATAATTTCTTTACACAATCTACCAAACTTAACTTGTGATGTTTTCCGGTTCTATTTCTTACCATAGGCAAATATAACTTCTGTGTTTACAATATATGTATATTCACTCTTTTGAACATAACTCTCTGTGTTACAGCTGATCACAACTTTAACTTGAAGATTTGTATTTGATTCTTCTTATTTTCTCTGTTTCTGCAATGTGAACAGAGTAGGCACAATGTGTTCTTCTACAGGTATTGATAAGGCTTGTGACTTTACCTCTTTAACCACTAACTATCACTGCAAACTTCTACAGGGAATCTTTGAGTCTATTTGATCAATTTAAACTCGATTCCATCTGGAAGTTTTAGCAGTGGTTTGATGAGTGGTTGCAATCGGTAAAAGATTTTGTAAGCCTAGCTTGACTTTTGGCTATCGAACTTCCCCACTTTAAACATTCTTTCACAGCAGATGATTCTTCACAAATTTAGAGTATCCTCAATCTGGATTTGACAGATTGTCTTTACTGTTAATATCTAACATTCCTTTGAGACTGTGAAATCAAATTCGACTGGTATTAAACACCCATTTACCACTGGGTTGTATTCACCCCTTTTACGGTCTAAGGTATCCAAAAATATGTTCATCTAATTGACTCACCATTTGTTTTCTTGTTTATTGTTTATTTAGGGCACAATTTGTGAACTGTTCACATAATGTGTGCCGATTAGGCACCGATTTGATTACACCTTTTATGCACTAGTTCGGGCATCAGTTCTAGAAGCAGCCAATTGCTTCCCATTTTCTGTGCTTAATGTTTCATTGTTTACATCTATCCTTGGCTTGCTCTCCATCCAAAGGTATTGATAACCATTTGGGGAACCGCAAGTCAAGGATTTAACATATAATCAAACCCGATATACTGATTCTTGCAAGCTGTGAAGTCTAAAATGATTCTATGCAGTTATAACAATTCAAAACCTCTTATAATACAAACTGGATAACATCACAGTTTTATTCAACGCAAATTCCACAGTTTCATAAAACCAATAAACTATGCCCTAACATATTTTATTGAAACTTCGATAATGCTTATTAAAGTTCTGTCATAGTCTAACAAATTTCATTACAAAGAAACTCGATAGCAACACAATGTTCCACACTGGTTACTGTCGCCAGAGCAACACAAAGATGTGAAGATTTATTGCATCTTTCTTAACACTTTGCGAGAACAGTAAAACCATATAACAATTTAGAAAAAAAATAGAATTAGAGACAAAAAATTCATACATAGTTGTCCTCGCCTTCTTGCCCGCTCCCGTCCGCTATCGCCCGCGCCGAAAAAGAAAGGGGTAAAGTAAAAATGAAATGCATCTTCTTCTTTTTTTTTACATTTTATCCCCGTATTGGTCAAAATTTTGACTAACACAGGGATAAAAGGAAAAAAAAAGAAAATTTTAAGACAATTTCCACTTTGGTCGATAAATTTGGTCAAAATTTGACCTCAAATCTACTAGTGCACCCTCCTTGGAAAATCATTCATACTCACACTCTTTTCGAATGGATTAGGACAAATCGAGTCTAGTGAGAATGAGCTCTTAGGTTGCATCATTTTCTCCATCATTTTCTTCATTTGGTGGATTTCTTCCTCTTGAGAGGGATTTTGCATTTGTATTTTTTTGTCCACATCAAAATTATAAGGGACTCTGGTGCCCTTGTTGATTAGACTTTCCAAGAATTTATCTTTGTTTTGTTCCAAATACCTATCCACATACTGTTGGAAGATAGGCTCTAGTTGCATTCGCATAAAATCTTGAGTATCAAGGTCATAATGCGAGCTACCACCTCCATGTTGGGAACCATGATGTACATGTTGGGAGTGTGGTCTTGAGTTTCTGGGAGGGGTTTTCCTCCTATAGTGAGCATACTGAGAGGCCCTTCTTCCCCTAGGACTAGGAGATCTAGAAGGGGTTCTTGACCACCTTCTACTTCTTGGTGTTCTGGAAGGGGTGGAGGGAGGAGAATTATTTCCACTGTTAGCACCCCTATTGTTAAATTGAGTGTTTAATTGTTGGGCTAATAGCCTATCTTGCCTCTTGGAATGTTGTTCTCTCTATGTCCAACAAGGCTTGTTGTTCCTCTTCTAGAAGCCTAAGTTTTTCTTCTTTTGCAGCTCGTTCATTTTTTGCAGCCTATTTTTCCCGCTCAATTCTTTTTAGCCTCTCACTTGTATGCCTTGAGGTTGTTTGAAGTGGAGATTTTGGTCTTGAATGTTTGTACAAATCATTGGTATATGTTGCATTGACATGAGCATCACCAGGTTCATTGTCTTGGTCTTCTTGTGACCATTGTTCTAGGTGAGCTCATCTCTCATGCCTTTCAGCTCTTTGATGTGCATCTAGGTACCTAGTGCTAATGGGGGGTGAACTAGGTTGAGCATCATGAGAGGAATTACCAAACAAAATCTTTTCTCTGTGTCTTTCATAGATATCATCAAGGGTTTGATTGATGGCTTCCCTCTCCCACCAAGTGACAGTATAACTCATATCCATACCTAAGTGGCAAGGTGCCGAGGGGGTACTCAAATTGCTAAAATGGCTCTTTGGGTCAAACCAGGTTTCAAACTTACTCCTAGGCGACTGGTCAAATATTGGTTCCTTTTCCTTTCTCTTTTGATGAGTCTGAACTAGGGGTAGTTGGTTGAAGACTATCTGAGGTCGCTTTCCTTGGCTCACTTGATATCTTGTTGTTACTGACATGAAAGGGAGAGTTCAGGCAAACAGACAATTGTAGGAAATGTCAATACCAAACTAGGATAGTAAAAGTTCTCTTGTTCGAGAGAAATGGTGAAATAGAACTGTTGCAAATAGGTGCAAACCAACACTACCGTAGAGGTTCTCAATTCTTGGGTGAATACCCTAGCACGTATGGATCAGGAGGATGACTTACACAAAGTATACTGAGTTTGAATTGTATGAAAATGGGTGGATGAAGAGATTACTAGCACTCCCCAAGTGTGTTATCAAAGAGTCTAAAAATTTATCTATTTGACAAGAACAATTCCTAATTTTCCAATCTCAAGCAAAATCGCTTATGAGATCAAGGATCACTAACTCAAAATGTCAAGGACACAAGAACCCTAAATACAGAACAGGTCTCTAGAACTAGGACAAGTCACCTAATCGAAGAACTCAGTATTTTAGTTTGTTATTCATTTTCAAAGATGAAGGAAGTACATCAACAAATTTTTAGCATTGGTCAGGCACATAAGACAGTAATCAAGGAGTTCAAGCAATCAGTTGTCTTCAAACAATGAGCAAGGGGCAAAGCAACCTTGCACATGAACAAGAATAGTGACTTAGTATGCTACTCCTTAGAGATGCTACTTGTGTATGTTCTTGAAGATGTTTTAGCAAGCACTCAGAACACAACAACATCCTAGCAAGCTGTCTAGAAGGATATGCATGGCTTTTCTAAAGGGCATCCTCAATATACGCAAGGTACATGAAGCCCAAATCCATAGATGAGAAGAATCAAAAATCACACAGCCGGGGGGAGATGGTACCCCAAATCTCCTCCTTCACTTCTCAAAGGTATAATGTTCTTTGAGGCTTAGCCAAGAGTGAAATCTAACTCATTCCCAAGAGAGGTGTCTTTGGATTCACCTCCCAATATTTATACTCTGCCGGAACATGGGAGTTAAGGTCATCCCTTGAGGTGATGAAATCCCCAAGCAGGCCTTCTAGAAAATAAAAAGGTAAGTAATTCACAATCAAAAAGTATTGAAAAGCACTAAAGGTGGAACTCTTAACACTTAGAGAAAATATGAGGTGAGTCCACAAGGTGGAACACTTAACACCTCACACAAGCTACAAACGAGTCCACAACCTAGAAAACAAGTGAGTTCCAAAAAGCACAAAAGGGTTGCCTGGTGGAACAATTAACACTTCTTTCTATGTAGACCCCTCCCCTTTAATGTGGCACTGACCTTGCAACCACGGGGTGGAACAAGGGGCCGGCAGATGAGCAAGTCCAATAACCCAAGATAGCAATCTAGATCAATCACAAGTAATCTAAGACTAGTAGTCAATACTACTCATAAGTGCAAGAGGGTTTGAATCATGGAATATTTAACTTTCCAAGTAAACATGAAGTGAGTCCACAAAGTGGTGCATTTAACTCTTCATGTAAACTAGGAATGAATCCATGCCCTGGATTACTCAATGAGATGTTTTGATATTTGAAACCAAGAATTACTTAATGTTAAAAGACACGCATGCACTTAAACACAAACTTCTATGAAAGCAAATCTATGTTCATTTATTTCCCATTAAGAGCATAAAAAATGTGTTCTAGGAAAGCGTGTAACACTCAAGCTAGGCACGAGAGCTTAATTTTATGCCCCAAACCAAATGTTATAGAGATTTTAAGAACGTACCTTAAGTCCAAAGCTCTGCAAACCAAAATTAAGCACCTGCAAATGTCCACAAGAAAAAAAAATTATCTCCCCACACAAAACAAACAAAAAGAGTAATTAAAAGTCTAATTTAATTAAAAATAAAAATCTAAAGCTAGCTAGATTACTAAAATCTAACAACTAATTAACAAAATTAAAAAAAATCTAATCTAATTAATCAAGATTAAAAAATCTAATCTAATTTAACAAAATTAAAAAATCTAATCTAATTTAACAAAATTAAAAAAAAATCTAATCTAAATTAAAAAAATTCAAAAATCTAATTTAAATTAACAAAATTAAAAAAAAGCAAATCTAAATTTTAAAAAATCTAATCAAAGTTAAAAAAAATCTAATCTAAATTAAAAATTCTAATCTAGATTAACTAAATCTAATCTAAATTAATAAAGTTAAAAAAGGTAATCTAAATTATTTTTAACAAAATCTAATCTAAATTTTAAAAACTAAAAATCTAAATTTAAAAACTAAAATCTAATCTAATTTAATAAAATTAAAAAAAATCTAATTAAAAAAACAAAATTTAAAAAGAAAATCTAATCTAATTATAAGTTTTAATAAAATCTAACTAAAAACTACTAAAAAAACTAAAAGACTAAGGAAAGTTTCCTTATCACCAGCATATATTCAACAGAATGTAATTCACAGCATACTCCACAAAGAAATGAATGTAAACGGAAACTTAGAATAGTCTTGGATATCCATCATTCAAACTCATTTAAACATTTACAATCGGTCGAAGATTTCTTACGTTATATGGAGTTAATGATCGCAACATTGCACACAATAATTTACATCAACTCAAACTATTTTGAAGACTCTGTTGTGTTCTCAACACGCTTAGATCTTACGGCAGATATGTTTCACTCATATTGAACGACCGGTTAGAATGAACTATCTTTGAAAATTGTGTGTGTTCAAATACCACAAAATGGGCTTTAAAATTATCATCTTTTTCATATTTCATTTGATACTTCTGATGTTCATTCTCAGATCTCAATTCAACAATCTCTCCCACTTTCCTTGCAACATCCTGATTTTCACTTACTATTTGGTCTATCAAGTTGTAGTGAATTTGTGTCAACCTTGGTATTTCCCCATCTTTCTCATTCAGTCTTGTGTTCATTTTTTTTCTCTCATCTTCCATCATTATTTTTTCATCTTCTTCTTTTCCTTTTTTTTCTAGGACTTCACACATCCTTACCGATTGGGCTTCTTGTACTCTTTTTAGTTCTTTCACCTGATCAATGAGGTTTTTTTTCTTTTCAATCGGTTCTGATATTATTGCATCAGATTCATTAGACATGCTTCCCTCTTATTGTTCTTCAAGTTCTTCAACCTAATCTTGAGTGTCCTTCAATTCATGTGCTAGCTCCTTTCTATTGTTGATTAAATGCATCAATTTTCTCCTTAATTTATCAATCTTCTCATTGGTCATTCGCAGTTCTATTTCCATGTTATCAATCTCCCTTTCATACCTATGAATTTATATCTCTCGAGATCTTTCCTCTCAAGTGGTTAAACTCCTTATTTTAAGAGACTACTCTGATACCAATTATTGGAATAAGTATGGAATGGTTAGTACTAAGAGTTGAGGGGTGAATTAGTACTGTAAAACACTTTTAAACTATATAAACTTTATTTCTTAATCATTTAATGATTCCATAACTTTTGGATGCATCCCATAAAATATATAATCATAAATGTAAAATATAACTCATAACACATTCATTGTGGCATCGCAAAAATCCTTGTTAGAGGATAAAATATGCAGTGGGGATGACACTCACACAAATTCACTACTATAGTAAAAAGTTTGTTTGGTTAGAAATACATTGTTAGCTATTTTTTATAGCTTTCCCTATTAAGATTATTAACCCAATTAAGAGTCTTAAGACTATTTAAGTCTACGTTTCTAAAGGATTTTACAATTCTAATCTAAGAATTGTACCTAGTTAAAGGATTTACAATATAAGACCTGTTAGGATCTTCTCGGTTATGAGATGTTACAATTATGATTACTCTTTAATTAGTAGCACAAACTTCTCTATTAAAATTGCATCTACTTATGCTTTTCATACTCTATATGCTCAATAACTTATTACCTCATAGTGTGCACTCCTCACAATAACAATTTAGTACCTTGTAGATTCAATTCCGAATCAGAATTACTCTCTTCTATTTACTGATCTATACTCGATAGCTTCTCTGTTCATAATCTTATTTTTGCAATCTCTTCTTCGCACATGGAATCTCCTTTTATGCTCTCTCTCTCACTAATCTTCACATTCTAATCCATTTATATGCAATTCTAGAAGCAGTGGAAATGATCTAGAATCATCTCTTCACGCAATGCTAGCATTGGTTACTCCTCCAATGCATATATCATAATTAATTATAATTCATAAATCTCACCTTTAACCATGTGTAATCAAAATTTTTAAATCTCCAATGTTCTATCATACAATCTCCTTGAGATTTGTAAACCATTTTATGTTCAGTATCAACGTTCAATGTATCTAGAGATTCTTCATGTGTCGGCATGACATGCTTAGTAATATGTTTTTCCCTTTCTCGGTAACTGTCTCATATTCTTGGTTAGGTGGAAGTTGTATCTTGGTATAACTCGGTGCTCAGTGTTGTCTTCCTCAGTGACTAAACTTCCTTTTCCTTTACCAAAATTACCTTCTCCTTTAGTTCCTTTTACCAAATATCATATGTTCTTTACCAAATTTTCTCTAGAGCCTTCGTTACCGAATGACTTTCACAATCATTATGACATCCTCATAACTAATGAATACAAAATAACTCTTAGGAGCATCAATACTAATATAATATGATACACAAACACTTATGTGTTTACTTTATTTGGTAATGCATCAATTGGATATGTAAGTAATAGAATTTAGTTTCTTTATCCACTATTAAAATTGATTATATGGAAGCTACTAAAGTATCTTTGGCTAGTAGAATTTATCACTATTAAAGTTTAATATTTAAAAGTTGAAATCATTTGGTTTCTTTGAAGAAACTTGAGAGTTGTATCTAATTTTTATAGTCAAGTTTGATCTAAAATTATATCACCATTTTTGCATGACTATTTTTCTTACAACCAATGAAATGAATCATTTAAGGTACCTATCAACAACTAAAAAAATTGAATCATTACCTCTATGTGTCTTTTGTATGCTTGAAATTAATTACATGTTTAAATGTTTGCATGGTTCTATGAGTCCTGGTAGTGGCATATACAACCATGTGTTTTGCATTTCCTCTAGCCACTTGAAATATCCTATGTACCTTTCCACATATTTGATTATGTATCATTTCATATTTGTCTAGTAGTTTTTATCTTATACTAAGGCTATCATCTTATCATTTCTAAAATTTCCAACCAAGCCACTTCTATAAAACTCTCTAATAATATTTTATCTTATAGAACCAACTAGAATGTATAAGTATTCTCGTTCAAAGAGATGGACATGATCCTTCATAAGATATACACCTTGAACATGATCCATATTTATCAAATCAGTCAATTTTTCACTAAAAATGGCTATGGGTTTACCTACTTGACTAAGTAGAACTTCAATGGGCCCATATTTGAAGTATCACATTCCACCTCAAATAACTTATCAAAATTTAATAATTTTAGCATAGGATATTATGTTACCTTCTTGAAACATATCTCAACTTATATTGTGCACATAAATTCTCTTTCTTTGGTGCAATATATTATGTGGACTAAAATACTATAAAAAGTTAAAATGAAAGTTAGACAACGCATAAAAACTCATTACCTATGTTTCAAGGCCACTCTAAAATTGCCCTCTATTTTTCTACATCCATTTTGACACAATTTGTAGAGATGAAAAATACCAAAAACACCAAATTATCTTGGAATAAATTAAACTTATTTAAATTTTGATATAGTTTCTCTCTCCATAATACCCCCAATATGATCTTCAAGTGTTGTGGGTGATCTTCTTTTCTTTTACTAAAAATAAAAAAATTTCATCAAAATAAACTACTACAAATTTACCAATATAAGGTTGGATTATACTAGTATTGATTAGCATCATAAAGGCACTAGAGAATTTGAAAAACTAAATAACATAATGATTCAATCATATGAGTTATCTCTAGTTTTGAAGGTTGTTTTCCACTCATCTCGTTATCATATCTAAACTTAGTGATAACCATTTTGTAAACTAATCTTGCTAAAATATGTAGCCTTACAAGAACATCCATCATATCATCTAGACGAGGTTTATAAAACCAATACTTAGTGATAATCTTATTTATTTCTCTACTATCTATGAGCATCCTCCATGTACCATCCTTCTTTCTATTCAACAATGTTGATACATCTAATGAGCTCATCCTCTCTCTTACCACATATTTCCTTATAAGTTTGGTTACTTGGTTATTTATTTGTACATGTTGTGTTGGGATCATTCTATAAGATTCTTTATTAGGAATATTTCCTCCTAGAATAATATAGATGTCATTTTGAATATATATTTTTGGTGGAAAACCATCAAGTATCTCTTCTCACACAACATCATAAAATTATCCTAATATCTCAACTACTTGTAGTGGTATTAAAATTTATCTCTTCCCATTTTTTCACTACCAATTCATAATAAAAACATCATATTACCTTCTTTTATTTCACTAGTTTTCTTTTAGAAAACATAGTCTCACCTTTCCATTTATCCTTAAGATGTAAAAAAAACACTAGTTTAGGTCCACCCCTTCCAAAAGCTGTATATTTTTTCTCTCCATCATGAATAACTTTCTATCATACTACCATGACCTCTTTAAAAATACATGGCATGCATCCATTGGAATGAAAACATGCTATATCTCATTCATATATATCTTCCTATAGAAAATTTAATTAGACATCTCTTATCAATAGTGACTCCACTTGCTTTTCAAAATGATGTAGTAGACTAGGGATGCGAATATTTTTAATGCTACAAATTTAGTTTATCTACAATTTCTCTAGAATTCATATTCTCACAACTACCTCCATCAATAATTACTTAATATTTCTTTCCTCTTAAAGTTCATCTAGCTCAAAATAAATTGGTTCAAATCCATGAGTTGTCACTCCCTTTGGTTATTTTTTACTCCTTTGGAATCGCCATTATTCTTCTTAGCATGAGGCTTTCTCCTACATCTAATGAAATTTATAGTTCCACTCCTTCATTCTTAGCTTGAACTAGGTTTAGCCTAATATTTCCTCTTTGATTCCTTTATTTCATGTTATAATGTGAGCATCCAAATTTTTGGCCTTCAACTCTACACCTAAAACAAGTGAAAGACCTTCTTTGACTTTCCCATCCTCTTCCACTACCATAACCTCTACCCCTCTAAACCCCTTCCCTCTTTGATGATTTTGGGGTTCTTATTGAGTATCTATTGGCAAGTGAGTAGTGCATGATCTTGCATATGTTGTCATTTTTGGAAACACATATTTATGTCATGATCACTTGAAGTGGAAGTAAGTTTTTGATAATTAGCTATGTGAAAAATGTCTAAGTGTACAAAGATAGTTTCTAGGATACAATCATACTATTTTGGTTAGTCGGAATAAAATACTTATCTTTATAGTCTGAGAACTTAGATTTATGTTATTTAGGATATAATAAATATTTTTGTTATTGTTTGATTTTTGGATTCATCTAGATAGAGTCACATGTTTCTGAAGTTGTGTGAGCACACTATGTAGTGAAAATAAGGCACCTGAGTAGATACAATGATTTGGATAATAACAGAAGTTATTTTTGTAATATGTTTTGTGATTTATGATAGGTCATCATCTATCCTATCATGTGAATGATCACATGATACCCTTATTCAATGAATTAAGTGTGAAGACATGTTTTGTGAAGAATTACTAAGCTAACATGGAAATAAATTTGATTGGGTATTTATATGTGAAGGTTTTGAGTTGTGAAGCTGGAGAATTAGATAAAGAAAACCTATGAAGACCGAGTGAAGTGGATATTTTATGATTATTGTTGCAAGATTCAACTAGAACTAATTTATCATAATAGATGTTGTTACAATTTATTTTTCTATTGTAGGACTCTTTTGTAATACTAGATAGTGATTCCTTTGTATGAGTAGTGAGCTCCATTTTGTATTCACCCCTAACAGGGTTATGAACTCTTAACAGGGTTTTTCCTTTAACAAGGACATGTACTAATTTAATATTCTTCTCCTAACATGGCAATTTCACCTCACATAGACACAATACTTTTAGTGCGTCATTTGTGGGTACCATCCCCATTGAGGTTTTCCCTTGGTTGGGGTTTTCTCGAGAGCAAGTTATTTACTTTATGTGTATGTTCTTATTTCAGTTATTGCATGGTTAAGTTTGAGTTGGTTTATAAAGAAGAAAAGTTTTGTAATACTAATTCAACCCCCCCCCCCCCCTTCTTCTCAGTATTGCTTGATCCTAAAAATTGGTATCAAAGTGCAAGGCCCTTAAGAAGAAAGCCTAATAGCCTTGGGGAGATCCTAATGGATTCAAGCAGTTTGAAAGAAATTTTGAGGTGGAACTTGAGGACTTGGACAAGGTTAATTCTGATAATTTGGAGTTAAAATTCAAACTAAGAAGATTTGAAGACTACATAAAGAAGTTGAAAGTTCAGCTTGAACTCTCAAGGAACAAAAGGAAAGGACATATCAAAAAGATACAAAAGGAACCTAAAAATGATACATCAAATATGATTGAATAGCTTAATCAGGAAAAGGAGGCATTAAAAAATGAATGTGAACTTACTACTTTGCATATTTCTAAGGAAATCCAATAAGAAAGAGAATAAAATAGAAAACTTGAATAGGCCCTAAAGAGTGGAAATGTACAGATGGGAAGAATACAACTAGAAATCAATGATGCAATTTAACCATGTATGAATAACTTAGAGATATAATATCATCTTTAAGGGAGAAATTTTTGAAGAAAAGAATCGCACTAAGAAAGTACATATGAATAGTGAAAATATTGATGAACAACTAGAGAAACTAAAACCTAGAAAGATGAAAAGACAAGAGTTGGCTTCAATGAAGCTAAATATTCCAAATAATAGGAGAAGAAATTATAAGGCACGACACAAGAGACACCTAATAAGAAATAAGAACTTAAGAGCAATGAGAAACTTAGAGAGATGATCAAACCCTTTAGGGGGATATTCTTTGAATGCAACAATGTTGGTCACATGAAGAAAGATTATAAAAGTAAGATTGTTCCTAACCCTTTTTTTGGTTATTGCTTTAATTTTTGGGCATATGGGCATAGAAGAAATGAATGTAGAAAACCAAATGAAATATGTAAGAAACAAGATTATGTTAGATAACCTACTACACACAATAAGATCATTTTTCATACATGCAATAATCTTGGGTGCATTGCAAGAAAATATAAGTTGCAAGTTATACTATAGGATTCATCCTATAAGACCACCTATTACTTGTTTCAAGTGCCAAAATGTGGGACATGTAGCCAAGTACTATAGATATAATGGACCATTTGGTAATAGAAGACCAGCTATAAAAAAGCATAACATTTGTAATTCTGGCAAGAGCTTAGCAAAGTATAAGGATGAGTTTGATCACACTTTTAAAAAATAAGCAAGCAAAGAGGATAGAAAAGTATAGAAGGAAAGGAATAGAAGTGATTCAAATGGTTAGGGAGAGTAAGTAGATGCTACTAGATCTTCGCCTAATGGTAATATCTTTATTTCAACCTAAAAGGAAAAGAATCGCCTTAGGGGTATCATTGGAGGAACTCAGCAGTTAATTATCTAGTCCCCAATAATCAGATGCATAGTCTGTGAAGTTGTGTACAGTTGCCTGGTTACTTCGGATAGATGATATATCTAAAATTGCAAGGTTTGAAAGTTATTTTGGATAGATCACCCGCTATTGTATGGCTGATTATTTTTTAAACAACCTTTTGATATACTTCTTAAAGGTATCATAAATGCTTTGTGAAACTACTTAATGGAATGTACTTAACCATTCAAGAAATAGTGAAGAAGAAGAAAAATATCTTTGCATAGTAGGAGCAAATTTTAGTATTCACATAATCTGCAACCCTGGTTTGGCGAAGAAGGTATTTGGATCTATTTCTGAGCTTGATTTTCATTTTTATTAGTGTAAAATTATGGATGCACCTCATATTTTTTATGTAAAGGAAATGAAACAAAGGGAGAGGATAGCTAAGGAATTAGTAGAAAAATACAAAGAAACTATATGCTTTATGGTAGAAACTTAATGCACATGTGTTGAGGCAGTTGAACCTAGAGTATGATGGTGTCCCCCAATGGGATATGAGGTGATCTCTCAGATCTTGATTTTTCACATTGAACATATCCTTTCATATGAGATGGATCCCACTGAGGAAAGATGGGGAACTTATGAGGAGAAGTCTCTAAAAATTAGAGAAGGATTTTCAAAGGGTGAGAGGAAGAGGAAAATAAAAAATTTTGTTGACAAAGTTTCTCAAGGAGAAGGAGTACCTAAAGGACTTATGGTAGATATAAGAATTTCTTAGAGAGAATTATTGAATAGGAGAGATTAGAGTATTCACCCCTATAATCTACAAAACATGTAATCATCTCTAATCCACCTCCAGAAGTGGTTGCAACACAATTTCAATCTCCTACCCCTTCTAGGAGAACATTCTAAAGGACTACAACAGTCAAAACTGAAGAAAAGGGAGAAGAAGCATCTATGAGGACAACAAGGTCCTCTAGACCCAAGATGATGAGTTCTGGGCCTAGTCCTAAAAGGAAAATATTGGTCACCCCACCCATGGGAGAATCCCCTACAAAGAAGAAGAAAGAAGAAGAAAGAAGAGAAGAATAAAGAAGAGAGAGAAGTATCTATTCAAGAGAAGTCTGTTGAGAGACAATTGTGGAAATCGGACCTAGAGATGTTAAAAAAGAGGATAGTAGAGTATGGAAAGCTGAATCAATTACCAAAATATTATGAAAGGTATGATGACAAGGAAAAAATTTAGATAGAAGATATTGTGATAAATTACATATTAACCTTTAAGAAGAATCTGATTGAACTTGAAGGTAGTATTCAAAATGACTTATTTGATAGATTCAAAGTGAGGAAGAAGAGATATTTATAAGAAGATGATAAAATCTATGTAAGACTAATAGAATATATGCATCTAGTTATCTCTCAGAAATAAATTGAAATAATCTTGAATAAATTAAAATATTTTATGAGAACTAAAACAAGGTTGATCAAGATAATGGCTAGGAAATATGAAGAAATACAAAAAGATAGAAAAATCCTTTGATAAGTTGTTAGTGGAAGAAGGAATAGTAAAACCTAATCCCCTTAAGGGAACCAAACTAAAGGAAGTAATAATTGGAGACTCATTCAAATCAATTAGAATAGAAGAAGAACAGTCCAAGAATAATAATGGTATTGATCAATTTTATAGTATAGTGCAACAGCTAGACTTCTTTGTGGCAGGTGTACCTATATCTTTGGATACATTACAAGATGTTAATGACCCTTTTCAAGAGAATTATCCTAAGTTAGATGACGATAATGTTAAAGTGATAGGTCTTAAAACACTGACTGAAGAAGATATAAGAGAGATAATGGCTGAAAGAAAGCAAGAGGAAGAAGGAAAATCTTAAAGAAGATAGATTTGGCTCCCAGTTCTAATCAACCTAAGATTAAGGAAGGATTACTTGTTGACCCATTTTTGGCAAGTGATCTAGGGAAAGGTGATGAGACTTTAGATATTTTGGATGAAGATCAACTGATGAAGTTATCCATAATGGCCTTCGTTAAGGCTAAGGAGAGGTAAGAGAAGAAGATAAAGAAAAAGGCAAAAGTCTTGGATAAAGGCCTTGACACGATCAACAAAATAATTCCATCTTTTATTACCTTTCAAGGAAATGATACTATAGATAACCTGAGAAAAGTCTTGGATGACTTTGATAATCATTTTTCATCTTTGGAGAAGTTTGTAGCTATGAAAATTGAAGAAGAATTCATGGAAAAGAAATTTGTAGAGGTATGCAAGTCAATTATGTGGGGTCTAGGCATTTTATACACCACCATATCTAGGATTAGGACTTATATTACGCATGGGAAGAAAATATGCAATTACTATATAAATCCTTCTAAGTAGGTACAAAATGTGGTGGACATAATTCACTTTAATATGAAGACACTAGATAACTTAATGAAGAATTGTGGGTCCTCCTCACAATCTATTACCAAGTTTTACAAGGAAGTATCCAAATTATTGGATAAGATTAGTGTGCTACAACCTGAGAATTAAAGAGTGTTGAGTAGATTAGGTGAGTTGAGAATTTTGATTACTCCTAAACTGTCAATTTTGGAGAAGCACCTTGACAACATGGAGACAGTGAAGAAATCCTTTGATGGATCTATGCCTACTATATTGAAGAATGTTGAGATCTCATCCTTTTCATTAAATGGTTTAATTCAGATTTGTCATCCATTGAAGACAACATGCGAAGTAGATGTAAAGGTCTTGGAAACCTCCTTCCAAGACATACTTCACAGGGTGTAAGTTTTGGTATGTAGTCCCAAACTTCTTCTTTGAATATAGATACTTTTTTATATACACCTTTTCTATTGATGTCAAAGGGGGAGAAGTAGTTGTGAAAAATGTATAAGGAATGTATCGACAATAGTTTCACAATGGACACTTAGTCATTTTTTACTAAGTGTTACCATCAATACTAAAGGGGGAGATTTTTTACAAGTCAGCAGTGCATGATCTTGTCTATGTTGTCATTGTTGGCAACACATATTTTTGGGATGATTTTTTGAAGTGGAAGTAAGTTTTTGATAATCATATATATGTGAAAAATGTCTAAGTACAAAGACACTTTCCAGGATACAATCATATTATTTTGGTCAGCAAGCATATGATACAAGTATCTTTATTGTCTACGAGCATAGAGATATGTTATTTGGGATATAACAAATATTATTTTGTGATCTCTTGATTTTTGGCTTCATCTGGATGGATTAACATATTTTTGAAGTTGTGTGAGCATAACATGCAATGAAAATAGGGCAAATGAGTAGACGTAATGATTGCCGGGATAATAATAGAACTTATTTTTGTAATATGTTTTGTGATTTATAATATCTCATAATCTATCCTGGTGTGTGAATAATCACATGATACCCTTTTTCTGTGAATGAAGTGTAAAGACACATTTTTTGAAGAATTGTTGAGCCGACATGGAAATAAATTTGATCAAGTATTTATATGTCAAGGTTTTGAGTTGTGAAGCTAGAGAATTAGATACAGATAACTTATGATGACCGAGTAAAGTGGATATTTTATGATTATTATTGCGAGCTTCAACTCCATAACTAATTTAGCATAAAAAATGTTGTTAGAGCTCATTTTTGTTGTTGTATAACTCTTTTGTAATACTGGATAGTGATTCCTTTGTATGAGAAGTGAGATAAATTTTATATTCACCCCTAACAGGTTTATGAACTCTTAACAAGATTTTTTCTCTAACAAGGACATGTACTAATATAATATTATTCTCCTAATAGGACAAATTCTCCTAACAGGGACATGATACTTTTAGTGCATCATTTGTGGGTACCGTCCCCACCAAGGTTTTCCCTTGGCCAGGGTTTCCTCAAGAATAAATCATGGTGTTATGATTTATTTAATTTATGTGTGTGTTCTTCTTATTTTAGTTATTGCATGGTTAAGTTTGAATTGGTTTATAAAGAATAAAAGTGTTGCAATATTGATTCAACCCTCCCCCCACTTCCCCCCCCCCCTCTTAGTATTTATTGATCCTAACAATATCTACTTTTTTCTCTACTCCTTTGGATGATTTTCCCTTACTATAATTCAAACCACCTCATCAAAGAGTTTATGTACCTCTTCTTCCTCCTCTATTCCTTTTAAAGTATTGCCTACTCTATTGTTTTCTACTTATAGAGCTAACTAGTAGGCCTCTTCAATATTTATAACTCAATACATGCATAATTCATCTTGAATAGAATTTTTAGGCCATATACATACCTTAGAGCATAAATTAAGTCATCAATTAATGGATGCTCGATGGGGATGGATATCCGGAAAAACTCATTTGTATAAACTTGTAGAGTAGATCAATTCTTCTTCAAATTTTAAAATCTGTAAAAGTTGGGTTTGCACATAATCTATGGGAAAAAACTATCTCAGCTTATTCTCCATCTTTATTCTAAGTCTTTATCTTATCCTTTTCTTTCCTACTTTGTTCCTTTTGTAAATGATCCAACCAAATCATTGCATGACCCTTCAACTTGGTACATGCAAATTTAACTTTATTTTCCTTTATCATAGACTTTTATTCAAGTAATTTTTCCATATCATAGAACCAATCTATCAACTCCTATAGTTTAAGACAACCAACATACTTTGAAACCTCAACCTTGATTCCTTAATTCTTCCCCTCTAATGCTTGGAGAATCCTCTCTTTAAAATTCATGTGATCTAATTTCTCATCATCAAGTTCATGCTAGTCTATATCTCCATGGTATGATTATTGTTTAGAATCATCTTCTCTTTATATAATTATTTGTTTTCCATCATATCCATAGATATTCTACTTACCTTTAGAGATTTTTCATATCTCTATACATCTAGACAAGACCTTCTCTTTCTCTTCCTCCCCCAAACATCTTCCCACTCTAAAACCAAATAATAAAACCAACTCGCAATGAGACATTCACTAATAGATAGAAGAAAAAAGAAACACAAAAGAAACTCCAAAAAAATGGATTAAAAATTCTTCATTATTCTCCAACTATTCTTCTACTACAATGAAAAATAAAATCCAAAAAATACCTTTTTTGGCATATTTTTACAAGATTTAAATTTGTCATTTTTGGGTAATTTTCATATCTATCTAAATGACTACGTGGCTTTATAATTAGTGAAATATAACTTGAGTGACACCATCCATCAACTTTCTATATTAATTGCATGGATGAATTATTTGTTAAACTTGAAAATTAAATCTAGAAAAACCTAAAAAAAAAAATACTAAAAGCCCATGTTGAGGCCTTATATGAAGCAATTTAGCCTTAGAAATGGGTTGAGATTTTTTATATTTAAAAGGATTCAATGGTATGTTTTAGGACTCTTTGAGACAATTCTCAACATAAAATTTTATCCTAAATAAACAACCAAGTCAAATTTTATGACCTCTAAATGTCTCTACATCAATGTGTGTGTGTGTGTGTGTGCATGTGTGCACGTGCGCATGTGTGTAGGTGTATACATAAGAGAAATAAAATGTTTGTATTGACATTTTTTTATCAAGTCTTAGATCTTGTTGTCAAATATCCCACTAGAAAAATAATCAGTACTATTTAATAATTTTTACATAGAAAGGTATACTTATATTTGTGTTTGAAGCTATCATGACGTACCAAATCAATGACATAGATCAAGAAAAAATATGTATGGATCTTGTTAAATAAATAAATATAATACACATAGCTTGATTTTATATGTATGTACATGTATGTGTATGTGTATGTGTATGTGTATGTGTATGTGTATGTGTATGTGTATGTGTATGTGTATGTGTGTATGCTCTCTCTCTCTCTCTCTCTCTCTCTCTCTCTCTCTCTCTCTCTCTACCACGTTGTGTGTGTGTGTGTGTGTGCACATGCAAGTGTGCATGTATATATGTGTATATATGTGTATGTAAATATGTAGATATATCTAGACATATATTGTATATGTACATATGTGTGTGTGTGTCAGTATTTATGTAAATATGTACATGTGTATGTGTGTGTGTGTTAGTATGTATGTATGTATGTATTTGTATTATTTTTGTTTACTTACTAAGATCTATAAATATTTTTTCTTTATCTATGTCATTGATGTGACACCCAATGATAACTTGACACAAACTTATAGGTGTATCTCACTATGTACAAACCATTAAATGGTACTAACTATTTTTTCTTGTAAGAGACTCAATGACAACATGATCTATGAAGAAACAACAAAGTTGATATAAAAAATTTATTGCTTGCATTATTACATATATTCATGTGTATTATTTTTGCTTCTTAGGTATATTTTCTACATGCTTATCTTCATCATGCAATTTATTTAGACACCTTATGATAGCTTGACTCAAACTTGTAGTAAGATCCTACTTTGTGCAAACCGTTAAATAGTACTTAACTATTTTTTCTATTGAGAGATCTAGACAATATTATATATAATAAGATACAAATGGAACAATTAAAAGATTTATAGAGGTCAAGTTTATAAGAAATCATACAATTTAATTAGTGTGATGACCTAAACTAAAATCAAGAAAGTTAAACAAATTAGAGTAAGCATAAAGTTTTTTATTTTGATCCATAAATTGGATTGTCAAGAACATTCTTCTAATCCCAAGGCACATAGATCTAATTCTCTTTGACTATTGAGATAAATATTTTACCCTCCTATTCATTATCTTTACAACAAATTTTGTGTGCTGCCATAATATTTTTCATCCATTCATCTATTTCATAATCTAGAGTAAGTGTACTTATTTATATATTTTTATTGATTAACTTAAACTAACACCAACTTTTAAAATTTATATATTCAACTTTAGAATAATAATATATTACAAATCTTAGATAAATTAATTCAATTATACACCAAATTTTATTTATAATTAATTTACTAACAAAAAAATAAACTATGATTTTAAATATCCATTTAAATTATTTACATAAATTATAAAGAATTTTTTTTTGGTATTAACATAGTTCAAAAAATTGGGTTACATCACTGTCTTAAATAGTATCCGGATTACATCAGATCCTTACATATAGGTAGCAGATTGTAACTACCACATTAAAAGACCACTAAGTTTATCATGATATAACTTATATTCGGCTATGATTGTTAATACAAAAAGAGGCAACATTTTTCCCTTTACAAATTTGGTACATGGTTTTCGAAATATCTGATATTTAGAAAAAAAATTCTCCTCCTTTCACTGTGTGTACTTGGCCTCAATAACCTTCTTTCTTCAATGTGTAAATCTTTGATGAACTTGTTTAGGTTGTCAACCTCATTTTGTCAAAGCATATCTTTGTGAATGGAAAAGTATTGACATGAAACAATATCCTCTTTATGAATCAGTATTTGTCCTTATTGCATGAGAATCATAAACCTATCTCTGGATATCTCTAAAGCACTAGCAACCTGTGACATGATATGAAAATGGGTGAGTTTACATCCAAACTTGATAAGTTGTCTCCTCTTCTAGAAAATCTCTCCATTCTGCTCCTTCCATAAAAACCAAAGAATCTCACATGTAAGAATGGACCAAAAGGTGTTAAGTTTTAGATCAAAAGACTCAACATAACTAGCTAAAATTTTACTCCATGACAAGCTAGGCCTACTATTCCAAACAGTAAGAGACTCAAAAAAATTAGACCATATACCATGGGCATAAGAACAATAAAAAAAGATGCTCAAAAGATTCAAGAACAAAATAGAAATCACATCTAACAAGATCTCCTAAATTATGAGGCAAGGTATTACCGATAGAAAGTTTCTTTAAGAGCAGCAACCATCTAAAACAAGATTTTTTTGGTTCATAGGGGGAGTGCCAGAAAAAGTTAAAGAAAACCTGCCACTTAGAGACCGAGACATCCAGCCCCCAGCCAAGGTTCACCCTCTCAAAAATATCATACTCATCTTTTAGCATATTATATATCTGGTTAGTAGAGATCTTGCTAAACTCACTGCCATCCTTCCATTTGATCCATTGCAGAAATTGTGTGGTGTTCATACTTCTCCTAGGGAAAAGGTGGCCAACAACTTTAGATACAATAGAGTATGTCTTTTTCTGAGTGTTGGGGATGTGATATTTAGCAGATATTTCATTCCAATACCCTAGCTGATTGTCAATCATAATATCTTAAACAAGAGAAATGCCATACTTCGACCAATTTTTTGTAGAACAACTTTGGGTTAATACAAGGGGTTTTCCATTAGTCTCAACTCCCCACCAAACTAACTTGTCCAACACAAAGTATGTAGGAGGGCCACCACTTGCTCCTCTGAATAGGATAAGATTCCTCACCTCAACCCATGCCTCCCAAATGGGTTGAAAGACCTTGGAACCAAATATTGGCAGTTGCATATTCCCCATCATCTTATCACATAGGGGCACATTGTTCCACCATTTACCTTTTTTAATACCTGATCTAGAGATATTATTCCTGACAAAAACCTTCCATGGTTCATCACTTGACATAGCTTGAATGATCCACTTAGATGCCAATGCCATACCTTGGGCTTTCAGATCCTTAATGCCCAGACCACCCTTATTCTTTGGCATGTAGTACCAATCCCACTTGACACAATGCCTCAAGTCTTATTCCTGATCCTATCAGACCATAGAAAATCCCTCATAATCCTCTCCAAATTACCAGTTTGGTAGTTGGAGAATAACCATGCTGAGGAGAAGTAGATCTGATGAGCTGAAAGAACTTTCTGCACTATTTGGACTCTCCCAACCAATGATAATAGATGTGTTTTCCATTTTATGTACTTATTTTCAATCTTAGAATATAGCCAAGTCCACATGTCTTTGAGGGATGAATCAATAGAAAATGGAATGCCCAAGTATCTGACAATATCATTTGGTCCCACCCACCGCCAACCTTTTCTCTCTAGCCACTCAGGGGGGAAGGAGACCACCCATTGACAAAGGATTTGTGAGGAGCCACTTTGGCCCCAAAAATTGCACAAAAAAATTGAAGCCTGTTGTTCATATTATCAAAGTTATTTTCATCCATTATGATAAACAAAGCAGTATCATCTGCAAACTGTCCATTGAGCAGTGACTCCTTATTAGGTAGGATAATACCTTTAACTAGGGGCCCAAGCTGAGGCGCTCTAAGAATATAAAATAAAGCATCAGCAACAATTACAAATAGGGTAGGTGCAATTGGACATCCTTGCCTAATAGATCTTTGAAGTATAATTCTATCAGAAAGCTCACCATTACATCAATGACCATAGAAGAATCTTTAAGAAGAATACTAATCCATTTACAAAAGTATGGGGGAAAACCAAATTCTTTCAATATCCTCATAACAAACGGCCATTCAATCCTTTCATACACTTTCTCAAAATCTAGTAGAGCCATTATTGCATTCTGATTCTCGCTCGTAGCCTAATGCATTGCCTCCCAACTAGTGATCAGATTTTCTAGAATGAATCTCCCTTTAATGAATCATGTCTAAGTTGGGAATATAAAATCATTAAGTAGACTTCCTATCCAGAACCTAACCAACACCTTATAAGACAAATTCAGCAATGTGATAGGTCTCCAGTTTTTAACTTGGGTCTTGTCACCATCTTTAGGAAGGAGTAAAATATTTATTTATTATAATAAATTGGCACCCTTTAAATATCTACAACATGAATTTTGTCATCAAACTAAGTATCCTTAAATATATAAAAACATTTTAGATAGCATGACAATTTGATTCATCACAAAATAAAAGTCTAGAATAGTGAAACCTCATCCCCTCAATATAAAACTCAGAAATGTTCACATTATTCTATGTTACTTATCATTTTTTTAAGAAATAAATAGAACTAATGACCTAAATCTTATTTTTTAATCTACAATGGTGAAACCTCATCCCTCCACCACAAGATTTTAAAAGAACCCAAGAAATGTTCAAATTATTCTATATTACTCACCATTTTTTTAAGAAGATGAATAGAACTAACCAAATGGATCTATATAGATTGCTCACAGATTATTCCATATCACTCATAACTCTCTAATCGTTGTACAACCTCAGAAGCGTGTTGTAAAGATTGCTGAATATTATAACAAGATCTGAATTCTTTTCTTCCATCTGTGCCAGAAGACTTTTTATCCTTGCATTCCCGTCTTGTTTTATTTTGTCTGTGCATTTATGTGCCGTACTCGACGTAGATTGTACATCATCAATGGCACTCTTTACTTGCTTTTTGTCTACAGATGCATCAACCAACGAACCTGCAGCCGAATTCGCCTGCTTGTTTATATATGAGTAATCTCCCACACAATACTCTATTCTTTCGGCTATAACAAAATCTAAGATTGACTTGCTCTCCCGGGCCAGATCTACAGCATGAAAATAGGCTTCCCGTACCAAATTTGGATCATTTGCTTGAATGCTTATATCCCCTGAGCTTCTTCCAAGCACGGTTTTTGGGCCAAACATTACTAAAACTAGGGCTACTGCAACCTTAATGAGTAAACAATCCATTTGGGCACTTGCTCAGAATTAATGCAAACACCCACATTTTATATCTGCTGCACAATGGTTATCAATGGCAAACGGTTATACAGAATCAAATATTATGCATTCAATGCCTACTTTTCCACTGATCTCTTTAAACTGACGACTAGAAGGGTACAGATATTGTAACAATTATGTCTATGATTGGATGAGTGTTGTGAAGAAATATTTGTTCCTAACTAGAGAAGATTCTATGCTAAAAACAGGAAATTTTCTTGATAAATATTTGTTGTTTTTTCAACACGTACACAACATGATTAATGCATGTGTATATCACATATACATAATTGGACTGACCTATGGATGCATCAAAACCAAATAGAAAACAGAGAAGGGGTTGTAATCTTTTCTGTAAAAATCTTTGCAGTTTTCTTGGTTCGTTAATATATAAGCCTTTTAAGTACACCTTAGTTTGAAAGAAAATGTCGATATGTTCTACACTGCACTACGGTCCGTCATTTTTCTAAGATCAATATCAACTATGATGATTAGACAAATACTACTTGTTATTAGCAATACGTTTAAAAGTTCAACAGCATTCATCAAATAAGACCATTAATAAGATTTTCATAGCTCAATAGGCCTATGATTCATCTTATAAATGAGTACACATAATTAACATAAGAATAGTTTCTATTTACTTATGTGATTCACTAATGAGAAATGGTAATAATAAACTAATGAGATCTAATGGTAATAATAAATTTATGAGATGAGTAGATCTAGGCATCCATCTCTTATATGTCAGGGGACATAACTTTATGTAAATCCATTAAGATTTGGAAAAACTTTCCAACATACACAAAGGTTAAATTACTCATGAATAATCATTTTTTTAACTTAAATAATGTGTTGCTATACTAATCTGCAACATATATAATTGTAAGATGTCACTTTTCATTTTAAAACTAGTAATATATCAATAAAATGTAAAAGATGCGGGCATGAAAGAGAGGGATTATAAAGAAAAGCCAACTAAATCTAAACCTTCACCTACACTTGACTTTCAACCATGGATAGATAGATCTATAAACAAAAACAAATGTTTTCTTCTAAATAACTCATGATGCCACCAAAACAATGCAATCTTGAAAGGAAGATTTTTTAAATCATAAAGTAATTTTTAAAAAAAAACATCCAATTGATAGTGCAACTTAACAAGATTCTTCATAGTAAAGAATAATGTTGTTTAAGGTTGCTTACAATCACAATATAAATAATGATATGAAACACATCACAAACTCATCTAGTATTGAAAATATAAGAAAATAACTTGGTATTTTTATAGAACTATAATAAAATAATAAAACTTCTAAAATTATTTCTATCAAGTGCAAAATAGAAAATGTTTCAAATATATTTACCAAATAGTTTCTCAACTTCATAATGATTTTCACTTATACATTCAAAGATATTTTCTAAAGGCACTTTCAATTTTACATTCAATGTCAAAGATTAATTTTATCTAATATTCCCAATTGAATACTTCAACTTAAGTCAAATTTTATGGTAGGCATAATTTCCAAGTCAAATTTCCTTTATCCTTGATATGGGTAGTCCAATAAGCTTCCCTAGTTTAAAAAAGTAGGATTTTCAAACCCATCTTTGCATTAAATACTTGTAGAAAGCTTTCTACTTTTTGAAAAAATAATCATCTCAAAAGTCTAAGCATCACTTTTTTATAGGTGGTTTCCGTACACTTCTCACCAAATTTTTATTTATCTCCTCTCAACACATATTTATGAACAAAATTTATCTCTTTGTTGGAAAATAGTTCCATCATTAGTATTTAACAAAAAATATTAAATTTGTGGAATTCAATAAAGGTCAAGACATTAGTATGTATAGAAGTTTAGAGTCGAGTTGAAATCCTATATAAATAAAATTTACATTTTTTCCTAAAAATCTACATATTGTGAGTAAAGGATAAGGCCAAAGAACCTTAAACATTTAAACTATTAATATTATTCTATGTATACGACTCTTGAGGGTTTCTATAGTAGGTAAGGAAATTAAGGCATTTAAAATTCTAGACTAGTGCATGGCTATGTTCTAAAAAAAGTATAATTATCCCCTTCTCTAGGTTAGAAGAGCTAGGAACTAAACTATCAAGTATAGGGAACTCTCAAAAAAATCCATCAATGAACAAAGGAATGGAATAAATTTTTCTAGGAAGAGATTTTTTTTAAAGCTTTCAAGTTACTTCTTTACTCTCCAATTGCCTATTATAGACTCGATTAGACATGACTAGAAAATCCCCTTCTACCACTATAATTCCTTCCCCTTATGTTGAGATACAATCTCTCTCTTAGATACTAGGGCACACCCAACCTTAAATTATATTATTTCCTCTAGGGTGTGAGGGGGAGATATTTAAATTGCTTATAAAATATAGAAAATTGAAGAAGTAATGAAATAATTTGTAGAAGAAGAATATAATAGGAAATATGATGCATAAGAAGAATATATTATGAGATTTATTGTAAATAATTTATAATAATATGTCATTTGAGGGAAAAAAATTTTAATATAATTTGAGGGAAATATCTCCATTAGTCTTAAATAAAAGCTCAAAAATCAACATGATCATAATAACTAACCTATAACTCTTATATACCATGCATATGACTTGGATACCACCTAGAATAACTTAGATAGTTAAGTATAACTCCTAGGATAGCCTAAATATATGTATAATTATATTAATGATTATGTAACTTATTTAAGAGTTAAGGCAACCACAAGAGCTGATTATAACATAGTATACACCATAGGATTAGTATTGGCCCCCTTTTTATAAATAATTCTCCTCAATATTTTTATTTTCTTTTTTCTTATCCCTCATCTCCTTTTATGTCTCTTTCTTGCATTATTTTTATGCATTGCATCTTGATATTTCTCTTACTCCTCCTATTTCTCTTTTTCATGTTCTCCTTACTGATCTTGTTCTTGATTTTGTCTTTGAGTTATATCAAATCCTTCAATAAATTACTTAATTGAACGAATTTATTTGGTATTTTTATTAATCATTGTTCAGTTATATCTGAAATAACTTTTCAAATTAAGAACCAATTTCTCATGTTAGAGATATATATACCTCCAATAAAATTAGTTTGAAACCTTAATTTAAAAATAAACACTTTAATACAGCTTCAACGCCTTTGAAATCTACATATTATAGATGCTTCAATATGTTCTTAAAAAACCTTTAAAAGTGAACAAAATCTCAGCAATATATGAGAGATATCCATTTCCAAAAAGAACCTCCAAAATTGAAAAATGTCTTGCCTTTACAATGCCAATATCAATGTGTTATGATACCATTTGTTATGAAATAACTTGAAAAGTTAAAAATGCCCCACAATGTGTATGAGAGAAGGATTAAGTTCAAGATTCTTAAAATTTGAAATATTAATTTATTTTTCAATGTAAATTGGTCTTAATGGTTTATATCAGAAGTCAAGGCATTAGAACATCTAAAAGTACAATTTAAGCCCAAACCAAATGTGAAATCCCACAAAATTGAAAGCAAATTTTTTTTCTTATAAAACACACCTGATGTGTAAGATAAAAATAGCCAAAGACTCTTAAAATTTAAATTATGAATCCATATTTCTATATAAATTATTCTTCATAGTTTCTATATAATGTCAAAACATCATGTCGTGCAAACAACGAAAAGCCCAAAAGTACACACTAGAGCTGCAATCGTAAAAAATGAAGGACTCATTTAATAAATTTACATTTTGACCATATACAACACTTTTTAACTCTTAAAAGGCTTGTCCTAATCCAAAATTTTAAATTATTGAACAATTTTTTCTACGTGAAAATCATACTCAGGGGGGTTTTATAAGAGTTTGGTACATCAAGACATCTATAAGTTCAAACTAGAGATGATTTCCCACAAAATTTCACAGCCACATTTTGAAATTAGATACCCATATGTTCATATTAGAAGTAAAATCCAAAAAAAAAATTGGAAAATACATCTTGATTTTTTTAGCACCTATTTGATTCTTTTATTTTTTTAAATATGTATAAAAACACCCTAACATCAACATAAAGAACATGCATAAAGGTTATATCTGATATATAATAAAAGAAAAGATTTTTTAAAAAAAACCAAAGGGAAAAAGGGAACTTCACTTTTTTCAAGATAAAATAGAAGGAATGTGCAAATGTCAAGAGCAAGATGGCATCAACCTTGTCAATTCCATTTAAATTTAATTGCTCCTAATCTGTTTTGTAAGAAATTCATAACGAATGAGGGTTTCCATAAATAGTAATTATTTTTTATGTATAGTAATTAATTTTAACCATGGATCATTAACTACTTTTTTTACCAACAATAAGTTACTATTTATCACAAGATAATCAAAAAGGTTAAGTTGTTTAGTAGTGACCATATATTCATGAGGTGGTTTTGTATGGTTAGAACACCTCCACCTAAATATAGAAAGTTTATCTTGCACAAAATATGACAAATTAGGAGTCTATAAAGACAAAATAATTTTTCATGTGTAAGAGGTTGTTAATGAGGCTAAAACCAATATGATTTTAAGTAAAAAAATATATAATTTTAAAAGGGGAGGTGTTGGAATATTATAATCAACTTGGTCATCCCATTAAAAAAGTAAAAATACTATAAAAGTAAGAGATATGGCAATAGAAATGTAATACTACGAGTTTGAGTGAAGAATCTATTTACAGGTCTTGAAGGAGAGAGGACTTAAGAGGAGAAAGGATGGATTATATGTAGTCTATGTTATTAAAGATAATATGAACTTGGGCCTCTCTTATTTGTGAAGTTGTTTTCCTCAAGGGTTTCTTTTCATAAACATTTCGTTCTATGGTTTCTCTCTTGTTTACTATTTCTTTGTATTGCTAATTTATTTTCTTATGATGTTCATTTGGTTATGCACTAGTTAAATCATATTTTATATTTGAATTTAGACTCTAATACTAAATCTTAGAAATGAAGGAAAATGACTATAAGATCAAAGTCTGAATTTAACTACAAAATATGAATTAACTAGTGCAGAACCAAATGGAGATTTCTAGGATGAGATAAAATAATTGTATAATGGAGGTGTTAGGATATGATAACCAACTTGGAATCCCCATTCAAAATGTAAAAATACTATCAAAGTAAGAGCTATGGTGTACATGAAATGTAACACTATGAGTTTGAGTGAAGAGTCTATGTGCAGATGTTGAAGGAGAGAGGGCTAAAGAGGAGAAATGAAGGATTATATGCAGTCTTTGTTATTGAAGTTAATATAGACTTGGACCTATTTTCTGTGTGAGATTTATTTCCTCAAAGGGTTTCTCCTTGTAAATATTGCACTTTCTATATTTATTTTTAATATTTCTTTGTAAATTGTTAGTTTATTTTCTTATTGTTTTCATTTGGTTATGCGCTATTTAAATCATATTTTAGAGTTGAACTTAGATTCTAATACTAAATCTTAGAAATTAAGCTAATAATTATAAAATGATAGTCTAAATTCAACTATAAAATATGATTTCATTAGTGCAAAACCAAATTGAGATTGTTAGTATGAGGTAAAATATTTGTGTGCATGACCAAAACTTGACCATAATTTCCTATAATTTACAGTTGAAATAATTTATATGATTTATTACAACAAACAGTTATAAATTTTGTGGAAATAAATTGTTGTAATAGAATGAACTAGATGTGTATAAAGTTGATTACAACCATTAGATGAGCTAATGCAATGCTAAATTATTTCAAAAAACAAATTATGGTTAGAAATGTTTCCTATTTGTGTAATCTATAATATCATGTCAATTTCAATTTACTCTAAGGGATAGATTTAGTATATCATTTATGGTGTTTATTCCCATATGACTGTCTTATAAAAATTGACTCATTGAGATTTATACTTTTAACCCTTTGGATCATCATGTAATATCTATAGTTAAATTTTATAGTATAGATTTATTGTATTGTCTGCTAACTCTTGTACAAATTAGAACAATGTAACTTGGAAACCCAAACTTTGATCAAATTGCTTTAAAAATGCTTTACTATCTTTTGATCAAATTTCTTCATTTCTTTTCAATATTTTACCCCTCTTGATCATCAAGAATTGGAATATATTATTTTTCTTCCAATGATTCATAAAGTGTTAAAGCTAGGGTTTCCTTCACATCAGGCCTCAATGTGCAATAAATGCATTGTTACACATTTTGTTGGCAATATGAGGAGGAAGATGCCATGAACTCCAGCGCCAAAGGAGATGGAAAGTAGAATTAAGAGTGGAGAAGTATAAATAATTGAATCACCCTTTCCCATGTCTATGTATGTATATTTATTCATGCTCTGTCAATAAACTAGTTTCTTGTTGCTCATGTACAATTTTTTATTGCCCATAACAATTGATTAGGAAGGATAGAAATAGAAAGTTTCTTTAGAAAAAAACATTTATATTGTCGTAATTGCTCAAGTGAAATTCAACTTCTGCAATTCTAATTTATAAATATCCTTTAGAAATTACACTTTGAAGTGATACAAAGAAGTCAACATAAAGCATTTTATTGGTCCTATATGTATGTATGTATGTACTTATTTAGTAGTTTTCATATATGTTTAATCTAAGTGATGAATATCATAATATGATAGTTTGACACAAACTTATAGGTGAATATTACTGTGTGCAAGCTATAAAATATTACTGACTATTTTTGTTGGCAAGAGATTTGATAATATGTTCTAAGAATATACAACTTTGAAGTCAATATAAAATAGTTTATTACTCTCATTTTACATACATTTGTGTGTATTGTCTTTGTTTTTTTGGTAGATTTGACATATGTTTTATCTTGACTATGATAGTTTTAAATGCAATATTATAGAAGGATCCCTATGTGAAAGCCATAAAATAGTGCTAACTAATTTTTCTAGAGAAACATATGAAAACATGATCAAAGAAGATGTAGAAAGGAAAAAATAAAATGATTTACATAGATCAATTTTGATTTTGATCCATAAATTTGATCGTCAAGGACATTTCCTATTCCCATCATTAGGGACCAAGACAACAAATTGCATTGACTATCTTAATATTTATAATCCCTTCATTTACTCTTTAATCTATATTAATTACACTGACTTATATATATACATTTATTGATTAATTTCATCTCCAATAAACATTCAACAATAATGTTGCAATAGAATTTAAACCTTGATTATAAGAACAATAAGACAAAAACTTGAAATAATATTAACCAATAAAATAAATATATATATGTTTAAAACATTCATTTAAATTATTTAAAAACCTTAAAAAAATATAATATCTGAATATATATTTCAAATGGCATTATGATTTTATTCATCACATATAGAAAGTCTACAATGGTGAAACCTCGTCCCCTCTTCCACAAGGTTTCAAGAGAACACGAGAGGAGTTCAAATTATTCCATATCACTGACTAAGTACCTAGTCACTCAAGAAAACAAAGCTAATGAAACGAAGAGGCATTATCTCTCACAAGTCACTGACCATTGACAATCTTCTGAAGCACAGAGTTAGTGTTATCGATTGATGAGGCAAGAGTTGCAGTCGGTGCTACCACCCATTGGAGCAGACTCCTTATCCTCTGATCACTGTCATTTGCTATTGTGTCCCTGCAATGATTTGCCTTCTCCTTCGTCTGTGCTAGATTAGCAAGGGCGGCACTTGCTTTATCCTTGTCTCCAGATTGATCATGCAAATTAGTTAGTGCCGCATCCACCTGGGTCTGAATATACGTGTAATCATCTACACAATACACTACTTTGTTATCCTTAACATAATCTAAAATTGTTTGGCTTTGGTGATCCACTGTTCGGGCTGAAATATAGGCTTCGGTACCCGGTTTTGGATCCCCCTGAATGCTTACATCCCCTGCACTTCTGCCAAGGCCATTCATTGCTAAAATCAGGGCTACGGCAATCTTGAAGAGTAAACAATCCATTGCTTATCCTTTCTTTTGTTAACAGAGTATTACTGCAAACACCCACATATTAATATATGCTGCCCAATGGTTATCAATGGAAAACAGTTGTGTAGAATTAGATATTGTTCATTCGATGCCTACTTTTCCTCTCTTCTTATCAAACAAGGCGGTTAGAACGGTACAAATACTGCAACAAATATATCTCAAATCAGATCAGTATGGTGTCTAGAAACATTTGATAATAGCTTAATTAAGGAGAACCTATCACAGAAAAACAATAATTTTCTATATCTTAATTAGAGTGTTCCAATCACTTTTGGATACTATTATGCTCTGTCCTCTTCAAATGCCTCTAACTCAATATACAACAATCTCGCATCTAAATCATATATATAATTTCCATATCTATATCCTTTCTTCATTTAATTTTATGTTTGTTTTGAGGAGAGTAGTTTATTATGTGGACATGTTGATAACTATCATAAATCTCTTGTTTCATGTTATCCATTTATTTATTCACGTTCTAACAGCTTATCTTTTATTTTTATTTTTTTTATGAACATAGGTCTTTTCTATTAATAAATATAAAAGTACAGTATTCACAAAACAGGGTCGGGGGAAAAAATCACCCTACAAGTCATTCAGCAGCTAGGCCAGAATTATACAACTATTCATCAAAAAAGCATATTCATTTTGACAAAAGCTAAATTCTATATCTTTCATACTTATATCCATCAAACTTATATCCATCAAGTATATATATATGTATGTATTTGTAGTAATTACCTCTTGTTATTACCAGAATTTTTTGTAACCTTGCTAAACAATAAAAATGGTGTTAGCTCTATCACAATTGTACAATCTTGCACCAAGTATGATAAGCTCATTAAAAGGAAAATTCCAAGATCTCTACCTAATCCACAAGACTCGTTCAATATGGCCCTATTTGTGTATCCCTTGCTACAATGCACAAGTCTCTTGTTTCATATTGTCTATTTTGTTATTCATGTTCCTACAAACTTATCTTTTATTTCATTATGGTAAAAGCTAATTTCCATATCTCTCATACTTATACTAATCAAATATGTGTATGTGTAATAATCACCCCTTGTTACTACCATTTTTTTTTGTAACCTTATCAAACCATAAAAATGTCAATAAGCTCTATACCAAAATTGTACAATCTTGCATTGAATAAGATAAGCTCATTAGCAATAAATATGTCATGCCCAAAAATTAAGGGTAAAACACACCAACAATTTTTTTTAAAAGCATAAAAGACAACAAAGGTAACGCACTAAGGAACACTCAACATGAACGAAACATGTAACCCAACACAAGGTCACTCTCAAAAGGTATCATGGCATGTGCTAGCTTGCCAACATCCCTTGATTAATAACTGTGTTAGTTATCTCAAAACCCTAATTAGGTCTCTAAGAAACCCTAACAGTGTTCAAAATGAGTGTTAAATAAGAAGAGACAAAATAATAGTGAAAATAAAATTTGGTAATAAATATGTTGACAAATGATGGATTAACACACCTAGAAAGGTTTAATTAAAATACTAATAAAATCAAAAAACATTAGTAACCCTTATTGGTTCCTAATGTGAACTAGGTTACTAACTAGGGTAGAAGTCGCAAGAAAACATTAAGCAAATAAAATGATAAAATAAGGCCAAGATAAAAATCCTACGTGAAACCTAGGGCTAAAAAATCATTATCCATTTAAAAGTTAAAATGTTATAACAATTAACTTAAAATACTATATTTTAATCCCAAAATATAATGTTAACAAAGTTTATCAATTAGTTTAAATTAAACATTTAAAAGATTAAAATAATCATAATCAAACATTAATACTAAATTTAACATTTGGGCTAAGGGAAAGTTATTTATCTAAGTCCCATCCTAGGACATTAAATAATTTCTCCTAAAATTAGCCATTAAAACATTAATAGTAAATTAAATATTAAACTCTACCACCAATATTTTATTAAAAATAAAAATAATATTCAAATAGAAATAATCATTAAATTTTAAATTTGCAAATAACAAATTCTAACAATAATATTATAAAAGTAAAGGTTCATTAAATAATATCTCATCATTATCAAATTTAAATTAAATTAAAAATGACATCTAAAAGAAAAATATTAGAATCTCACTAAATAATAAAAGAATCTTTTCAGAATCCCAATGAAAATAAAAATAATAAATAAATTAGAATTTAAATTAAAGTGATTGGCAAATGTCAACAGTCATTAAATTAAAATAAGATAGGAATTAAAATCCAAACAAAACATTATTAATACTTAATTAAAATTTAAAATTTAAAAAGGGCTCCAAAAGCCGATGCTAAGAAACTTTTATATATATATATATATATATATATATATATATATATATATATATATATATATATATATATATATATATATATATATATATATATATATATATATATATATATATATATATATATATATATATATATATACACACATAATGTGAGCATAAGAAAATAACATAAAAGAGGTAGATACATATACCCAAAACATATGTGTTTGTGTGTGTGTGTGTGTGATATATATACATTTCAACTTAGAATAAGAAACGGGTAAAACAACTAAGTCTATTTTTTAAAGCATCAATATTGAATATGTATTTAAGTAGAGAATATATATCTATGTATATATACAAATATATATGCATAGGTGTATATACATAATTTTACCAAAACTAACAAGATTTCATAAAAAAATATTTTCTAACATTGGTAAATAGGAAAGAAAATTTACTTAGTTTATTTTCTTTCTAATGAATACATTAAGCAAAACTATGGACATCATACAATTAGAGACCTTCACTAATGGAGAAATTGTATTTTTCTTTGCAAGAGAGAAGTAAAAACCGACATCTTATTTTGCATACAATAGCACAAGAAACCCATTTCTTATCACATTTTTCTTTCAATTGAAATATATAATAAAGGTAGAAAGATTTACCAAATTTATTTACAAAAATTTTATAAGCATGTTGCATGCATCATAGGCATTTACATTGCCTTAAATATACTAACTTTTTCTACACATGACTTTTAGCCATTTTTACAAGTAAAAATCTACAACTAAAGAAATGACAAAAGTCTATATTTCTCCACTCTTTCTTCAACAAAACTAACAAGCTCCACCATAAAGAAATTTGCAAATAATACAACTTTGATCATGAAGGCTCACCTCCCAACCTAGGTCATTATATGGTCTCCCCTGAGCTTGGGGAAACAAAGATGGATGGAGTACAAACATGCTCAAAACTCACATACACATACAAAAACTAGCAAGTACAAATCTTACATAAAATTTCCTTTCTCATGGATTTTCACATTGGATCATGTTGGACCCATAAGAGGAGTGAAGGTGGAATTGTACCCAAGTAGGAGAAGCCATAAAAAATAATACCATGCCTTCAACAAGGATCAAAATCATACACTATTGCCTTCACAAGGCCATCACAGAAATCACCATTCCTTCCATTTTCCATACACAAGTAAAATCCCTTACATAGATACCTAATCTTGAGACTCTACAAGGTGACTCAAAGGTGATAAACAACTAATAAAAAATTACTTGGCCATGTGAAATCACATACAAATGTGTCAATTGACACCACATAAAGTCACAACACATTACTACACACATGGAATGTCAAGTAGACATAAACATCAATTAAAATAAACACAATAATAATAATACATTCAAACATTACTTTTACAACAATATCACATAACAATGAGGTTAGTTCTCCCTTTGGAGTTAACTTTGGCTCAACATGGTTTTCACATACATTCATCTTTGATTTCCCCCTATTTTAATTCTATGGTCAATTTCTTGCACACTAGATCAAAATATCAATAGCTCATGAAAGACAACATATATATATGTGTGTGGGTGTGTGTGTGTGCGCATATATATATATATATATACATATATTTACATATACATATATATACATACATATATATATATATATATAGTTATATATATATATATATATATATATATATATACATATATATATACATATATATATATATATATGTACATACATATATATATAGGTAGATACATATATGTGTATATACGTATATACATATATGTGTATATATGTATATACATATGTGTATATACGTATATACATATGTGTATATACGTATATACATATGTGTATATACGTATATACATATGTGTATATACGTATTATATATATATATATATATATATTATATATGATTCATCATATAATCAACTTGCAATTTTCACAACATTCTATAATTTTGACTTATCCATTGTTAATTTCCTTTACCATGAAATCTCTAGGAATATAATGTTCAAAATCATACCAAAAACCCTTTTATAATCAAGAAAATATTAACATTTCAATTGATTTCACAATCACTTTGAATTACATTTCTTGAATAAAAAATCCAAAGCATAATACCCGAAAATCTTTTTTTTAACATAAAGACCTAAAATCAACTTTCTATAAATTCTAATCTCAACATAATATAAATTCAAATGGTCATATATTAAAGAATTCATATCCAATAGTAACATTCATTATTCATCACAAGTACATTCTACCTACCTAATCTGTGACTCTAAGCACATTTCCTACTGCATTTTCTATTAGAAATTGCATACACAAGGAAAACTACATTTACTTCATTAGAATTTACATCTCATCTCATTATAATTTAAATTGTACCTAATTCCCATTCAGATCCTTCAAAACATGCACTCAATTTATTTATAACAAGAAAATTTGTTAAATTTATTTATCCCTTAAGAAAACATAGTCCATCCTAAAAACATTGGCATGAATACATAAGAAATTATATAAAGAAGAGTACATCACAAAACCATGAGATAAAATCCTTGTCCAACAAAATTTAAATCCATAAATCATCAACATGGTGTTTCAAAATACTAAGTCTACAATACATATAGATGAAATGCTATGACATGACCGGGGTAGGGTCTCTCAATAAAGCCATCACAGCCCCAAAGATAACCCCATAATTAACCCAAGACAAAGATGAACTATGTGAATCTCATGATGTTTTCATACAACATAATGTAGAAAAAGGTTATTTCCACTCAAGATCACCTTATCCCTATCTCTAAGGATCACTAGAATACGATCCTAGACCACCCCCAACATCTCCAAGTTCACGCAAGACATCGAAAATATGCTAAAAAATAAGATCCTCTTGGTGATTTACCCTCACATGGGACCAATGTGATCATACTCAATGAGTGTGAAGGTCGAAACCACACCATTAGGTTGTTCATGCTAAGGGTCAAATGAGGGAGGCACTACAAAATATCTCAAGACCTAGACCTAATCCGCAAGACTCATTGAATGCGGCCCTACTTGCATATCCCTTTTTGAGAATGAGATATGTATCATAGTTCACATGTCAATATAAAATGACATTATCTACACAATTGGGACTAGCAAAAACTTTAGTGGTGATTATTCACCATTTGACGAATGTAGCTTGTCGCCGACCCCCGATTTGGTGAATATATTAGCCATATGGGAATGATCATATCACCCCGCATTTATGAAAATTGGGTCCAATGCCCAGGATCATCGCCAATTGGTTTATGAAAATTGGGTCCAATGCCCGGGATCATCACCAATGGCATATAATTTTTGGGCACAATATATTTTTAACATTCACCTATAATTTCAAAGCGGCCCCAAATGGATGGCCTATATTCACCAATAGTTATATTTTTTTTTTTAAGTGGACCCAACTTCGCCAGCCATTTTACGGATGCCTGTCTCAAACCGATAGATTTTCACCAACTTTATTAATCATACCACGTTAATGGACGACCCATAATCACCTAGGATATAATACAAGACATGTTATAATTACGCAGGCTTCGCCAAATATTTGGACACCGACCTAATACCTCCCGCCCAATTCACCAATAAAGATTAGTATAAATACATTCATACATCAATGTTATTGTACACAATTTGGATCGGTTCAATTTGATCGATAGCGAAGTTCAGACTATTGAGTCTTGACTGCTTTGGCGAGTTGCGACTGCGATTGGATTTGAGGTAAAGGTAAGTGATTATTATTCTGTGAGTATGTAAACATTGTATATTATAGTTCTATTGTCATTTGTCACTTCTTCAACAAGTAAACATTTTTTTTACATTTTTTTTTCACTGGTAGGCTAGTAGCCTTTATTTCGTTGAAGATTCAAGATGTCAAACAAAAATAAGGGTAAGGCCCCAGCATATGGGGAAAGCCAAGAGAGGCCAAAAAAATGTAGAACCTTATCATTGTACTTTGGTCATGGTATTGGAAATGTTTTTTGCCAAAATCGGGAAGCTACTTCATCACAAGAAGATTTTCAAGATTCACAACCTAAGGCTGAACCTACACGACATATTGAAGAAGTTAGTGAACCTGATATCTCAGGTCACGATGAACTTGAACAAGATTTTTAGTTAAATACCCAGAGTAGCCATAATGATATAATCGACTTGGATGAGACAGAGAATGTCAGAGAAGATGATGGTGCAGGGAAGAAAAGAAAAATACAAATCAAAGAATGATAGAATGTGGGATCTGTCAAGGAATTTTCAAATAGAATGGGTGTCAAAGTATCCATTCATTGAACCAGTGGATAATCCAATTGAAGGGGAGCCTCTGGTAGAATGCAGATGTAAGATTTGCAATGAGATAAATAAGAAGGAAAAGAGGTTGCAGCTAAAAATTGACACCATAGAGAAGCTGTTAGGAATAGTCCCAAGAGATAATTGAGAGGGGGCGGGGGGAGGTGAATCAGTTATCTACAAGTTTCAATTCTTTATCCAATTAAGTATACTTAAACATAAAGCATAAACACAATGAAATAACACATGAACATAGTACCAATATTTTGGTTACGGGGAAACCCAAATAGGTAAAAACCTCGGTGGGACTTGATACCCACTAATATTCTGTACTAGTGTATAATGATCCTTGTTAGAAGATCCTTTACCCTGTTAGGAGTAGCTTTACAATATATGAAATACAGTAGACCTAGTTAAGGGTTAGATCCTATTAGGAGTCTTTTACAATTGTCCCTATTAGGGGAGAGGACACACTGTCCGAGAGCTCACTGCTCAAATGCGTGAAGGCTACAACCTTCTGAATAATAGATACACACTATATCTAGATCTTGGTGAACTACACTTTGACCTACTATCTAGATTAGTTCCAATGAATAGCACACATTCTCTACTTGGTCACATAGACCTTCTTCTAATGGTTCAACACTTCGCACACTCTGCTCTTCTCTGCTTAATCAACCATGAGCCACACTTCAGCAATCACAAATGGCTGCCTATAAATATCTTTCCTCTAAATGATATAATCAAGTCAACCTATTAGAACCACCTTGAAATCATATTAGAGAAACCATAATAAACTCCAACAAAAATTCATCGGCTCTATTATGCACGCAGCTCATTCTGGGACCTGTCTAATAAAATAATTGTAGACGCACGCCACACACTGTCAACTCTACCAAAACAACTAGAACTTTCTCTGTAAGCTGAATTAACTTATGCACTCTTAACCAAACATCAATAATACTTATCCAAGCTTAACTCCAAAGGCGCATACCCTCGAGATAGGCACAACTCAAGAAATAATAAAATCTTTGTCGGCTCTTCTGAACAAACACAGGAAACTACTACTAGTGAATAGTGACTGCATAACTTCACTTGTGTTCATCATTAGACTATGCATTCATAACTAAAAAATCACTAACATGTCTTCAACATATATCATAGGGCCCATGCCTATAAGACAATTGTACGGACAACCATACATAGAACACTGCCTGTAACTCTGTTAGGAACACTACTGACACAAGCTGCTATATAACTATCTGTACTTACAGTTAACCTCTGGGCCCATGATATCATGTTGATATCATGTCCATGCATCATATACTAAAGGCTTACTGCATAAGACTTCCACACATGCTACTTTCCATATGTTATCATCAATGACAAACATACAGTCAGTACTGGCCTACTGGCAAATCTCCAACAATCTCCCCCTTTGGCATTGATGGTAACATGTGGAATGAAAAACCACCATAAACCCAAATGAACATTTCTTTTATAACATTCTCCATTTCCTCTTCAAAAATTCCCCAAAGATGAATCTTCCATCTACTAGAATATTTTCTAATATTCTTCATTTCCTCAACTGTACTGTTGTCATAACTGAATGATGCTCCCCCTTAGTATATTACTCCTCTTTTTACTTTTTTTTTCATGACTCTATATATATATATACTCCCCCTTTGACATCAATGGTAAAGGGTACCACTCATTTTAAGCACTGGTACTACTCCTGAGGTAGACTAGTCAACCTTCCATTAGTCCCTGAGGACTGATGTCATTCTTGCTTCCTTCTAAGCAGAATCAGGGAAGGGAGTTACTCCCAACTTCCCCCTGAGATACTCAAAATTATCCTTAGGCAAGGGCTTTGTGAATATATCTATCAACTATTCTTTAGTACTCACATAGTCCAACTTGACTTCTTTCTTTGCCATTTTCTCTCTTCGGAAGTGATACTTGATCTCAATGTGTTTTGTCTTTGCATGCATCATAGGGTTCTTTGACATATTTATAGTGCTAGTGTTATCATAGTGAATAACAATAGGATAATCAATCTAAATTCCAAAATATTTTATCATCTACTTGATCCAAACAATTGTAGATCAATTCAAGGCTGGTGCAACATACTCTGCTTCTACTGTTAACTGAGAAATATAGTTTTCTTTCTTGCTTGTCCAAGTGACAAGTCTATCACCAAGAAACACTGCTCCACCTGAAGTACTTTTTCTATCATCAACACATCCTACCCAATCTACATCCATGTACACATGAATCTCAACATTTTCTGAATTAGGATAACATAAACCATAATCTATAGTGCCCTACAAGTATCTGGATATTCTCTTTACTGCCATGAGGTGACTTTATTTAGGCTCTACTGCAAATCTTCCAACTATATCAACTACATTGGAAATGTCAGGTCTGGTCTGAGTAAGATAAATGAGTTTACCAATCATAGACTTATACAATGTTATATCAATTGTTGGTGAGTCATTTTCCTTTGTAATCTTGCATCCAGTAAACATAGGGGTTCCTACTGGCTTTCAATCATCCATCTTTAATTTCTTCAGTATCTCTTTCACATACTTTGATTGATTAATGAAAATCCCTTTTTCTATCTACTGCACATTTAATCCCAAAAAGTATTTGATAGGACCAATCATACTCATCTCAAACTCATTCTGCATTTCTTTGGCAAATTCAGCACTGAGTTTGTCATTACCTCCAAAGATAATGTCATCAAAAAATATAGCTACAAGTAATAAACTTTCATATGTCTCTCTAATGAATAGATTACAATCTGCTGCTCCATTCTTGAATCCAATCTTTGTTAAGTATCCATCTAGTCTCTCATCCCATGCTCTTGGGGCTTGCTTAAGTCCATAGAGGGCCTTTTTCAATCTACATACCATATCAGGTCTATCTGATAAGGTGAATCCTTCAGGCTGCTCAATGTATACTTCTTCTTTTAAGTCTCCATTCAAGAATGTTGATTTGACATCCATCTGATAAACTTTGAAGTTTTTGACTGTAGCATAAGCTAGAAACAACTTAATAGCTTCTAATCTACTCACAGGTGAAAATGTGTCTGAATAATCAATGCCTTCTCTTTGCGCATAACCTTTACATACTAATCTTACTTTGTTCCTTACTACTGTACCATCTTCATTCATCTTATTTCTGAATATCCACTTAGTACCAATCACATTCTTATCACTAGGTCTTGGGACTAGTTCCCAAGTGTCATTCTTAATGATCTGATCAAGTTCTTCTTTCATAGCATCATGCCAATCTGAATCTTTACATGCATCTTCAACACTTAAGGGTTCAATCTGAGATAATAAACATACTGCATCACTACTAGCTAAGTTCTTTGCTTGTGATCTTGTTAAGACTTTGCCGCTCTGATCTTCAATGATGTCTTTTTTGGAATGATTTATTGATGTAAAATTTGGAACTTTAGATGATGTTGACTCATCAACCTTGGGAGTACCTTCTTCACTTGTCTCAAGGTCATTGAACAAGACATCAATGCTGTCAAACATTTCCTCAATAACTGTCTCACTAGTGGAGGGTCTAGGTTCTTCTTCAATCATGGGTGAGTAATCATGATATCTTTCTTGAATCATAAACTTTTCATCAATCTTTACATGAGCACTTTCAATGATCTTTTTCAATCTTAAATTGAAACATCTATAACCTTTACTTTTAGTAGAGTAACCAAGAAAAATACCTTCATCACTTCTTGCATCAAACTTGCCTACTACTTCATCCCTCAAGATGTAGCACTTGCTTCCAAAGATTCTGAAGTATTTTACAGTGGGAACATTACCAAACCATAGCTCATAAGGTGTTTTGTTAGCACCAGACCTTAACTAAATTCTATTGATTGTATAGACTGTTCTATTGACCGCATCTCTCTAATAGGTGTGTGCAACTTTTTCTTCTATCATAATGGTGTGCGATGTATCAAGAATGATCCTATTCCTTCTCTCTACAATTCCATTCTACTGAGGTGTTCTAGGTGCACTTAACTATCTCTTTATGCCATGTTCTTCACAGTACTCATAAAATATGTTAGAGGTGAATTCTTCTCCTCTATCCGATCTCAAAAATTTTATCTTTAATCCAGATTCATTCTCAACTTTAGCTTTGAATATTTTGAACTTATCAAATGCTTCTGACTTATCTTTCAAGAATGCAACCCACATCATTCTAGTATAATCATCAACAAATAAAATGAAATACCTTTCACCATAGTATGATCTTGTTTGAGTTGGTCCACATAGGTCTGTATGGATCAGATCCAACTTGTTTTCTGCTGAATTGTGCTTGCTCCTGAATGAATTCCTCGCATGCTTTCCCATCACACATTCCCTGCATATAGTATCAACTAGCTTTGCTATGCTAGGTAGATCTCTTACTGCCTTAACATTGCTTATCTTCACTATGTTATCAAAATTGATATGACATAGCCTTTTGTGCCACAACCATCTATCATCAACTTTAGCAACAAAACAACTTGCTTCTGAATTGAGTTGAAAAACATTACCTCTTGTCTTTTTGCCTGATGCAATCATAACACCATCTTTGTTGTTAATGATGCATTTGTCATCTTTGAACTCCAACTGATAGCCTTTACCAAGTAATTGTCCAACACTAAGAAGGTTATGTTTCAAAACATCAACATAAAGAACATCAGGGTATGTGCAAGATCATGAGGGGCCAAACTATGCCCTTAAGTGGTAATGAAAAATCAGCAAATCAAGGTTCGTCAACTTGATGTGAAAATTTGAACTAGCTATCAACCTAATACCAAAAAGTTGTAAGAATAGAATCTATAGGAAATTGAATGTAGTTTCTAAACTACTAGGCCTTTTCTTAAAAAAAATTAATATAATTGGTGAAAAGTATAGATTTCAATACAGCAGTACAAAAATTTCAGGAAAAAAATAAGAAGTAGGTGTATGTCTGACCATCTTAATCATGATCAAATGATAATATTTTTTAGAAGATTTTATATATAAGTAGTAGACTCATTCCCGGATGTGACGCATATTTTATTGTAATTTTATTCCAAAAAAATAATTAATTATAAATTTTCTGCTACAACATTTTTAGAATAAAAAAACTCCCGTGTCTGACCACCTTAACTCATTCAAAAATCTACAAAATTCAATTTTATTTTATTTTTCCTTATAGTAGGTGAAGCATAGAATGTGACGCATTTTTCAGATTTCAAAAATGTTACACTGTTTGAAAGTTATAGCCATTTTTCAATCAGTATATAAATCAGCACATTAGAGGTAACTCAATTAGAAAATAACTAATAATTACTTACCGAATTCAAAATTTGACAGCAATTATATCGATAGAAAGCTGATAATCTCCTTAAAATACCCTTTTCATTTCATCAAATTCAGGTGAAAAAAAAATTGTCAACTACATGGTCGAAGTCCGGAACTCAGAGAAACAAGGGAAAAACACATTTTTGTGACATTTGAAGAGTTGACCAAGTAGGTTTGGTGAACAAAGCAATACCAAACCTAATCGGGTACCCGATTTGAAATTGGGTACCCGATGTTTCCGAGTATGAAAAAATGGCGGGAGCATATGAAAAATATGAAAAATTTGAACTTTTTGAAATTGGGGAAATCGGGTACTCGATTTTGCCAAGTATGAAAAAATGGCGGGAGTATATGAAAAAATTGAACTTTTGTATATAATGTTTAAATATGTATTATATATAATTATATATTAATTTATATATTTTATATTATAATATCTTAGGGGTTTTAAATTGTATGTCATACATATTTTATATTATATAAATATATGTACAAATTATATATATATATATATAATGTTTAAGGGGTATTAAGGGGTATTATGTAAATTTTTGAATATATATTATATATAATTATATATTAATATATATTTTATATTATAACATCTTAGAATGTTTAAATTGTATGTCATATATATTTTATATTAATATATTTTTTTATATTAATATGTATTGTATATAAATATATTTAACGAACTTATATTATATTTATATGAAAAGAATATATATATATATATATATATATATATATATATATATATATATATATATATAAACTTTATAGATCATAATATTTAAATTGTATGTTGAAAGCGGTTACTGAGACTTCCTAGGGGTCCTAGTACGCCTTATCACGCGTTAGGACCCCTAGGAAATCCCCATGACCCCTTTTGACACATTGAAATGTTTGAGTGTGTCTGAAGGGGTCACTTCAGACACACTCAAGCATTCCAATGTGTCAAAAGGGGTCATGGCGACTTCCTAGCGGTCCTAACGTGTGTCCGAAGGGGTCGCTTCAGACACACTCAAGAATTCCAATGTGTCAAAAGGGATCATGCAGACTTCTTAGGGGTCCTAATGCATGATAAGGCATACTAGGACTACTAGAAAGTCCCCATGATCCCTTTTGACACATATGAATCCTCCAGTGTGTTTGAAGCAGTCGTAGGACCCCTTCAGACACACTTGAGGCTGCAGATGTGTCAAAAGGGGTCATGGGGACTTCGTAGCGGTCCTAGTATGTCTTATCACATGTTAGGACCCCTAGGAAGTCCCCATGACCCCTTTTGACACACTGGAACACTCAAGTGTGTATTAAGGGGTCGTAGGACTCCTTAAGACACACTTTAACATTCCAATGAGTTAAAAGGGGTCATGGGGACTCCCTAGGGGTCCTAATACGACTTATCATGTGTTAGGACCCCTAGGAAGTCCTCATGACCCCTTTTGACACATTGGAAAGCTCAAGTGTGTCTTAAGGGGTTGTAGGACCCCTTCGGACACACTTGAGTATTCCAATGTGTCAAAAGGGGTCATGGGGACTCTCTAGGGGTCCTAGTATGTCTTATCATGCATTAGGACCCCTAGAAAGTCCCCATGACCCCTTTTGACACATTCGAATGCTCAAGTGTGTCTTATGGGGTCCTACGACCCCTTAAGACACACTTGAGCATTCTAATGTGTCAAAAGGGGTCATGGGGACTCCCTAGGGGTCCTAGTATGCCTTATCATGTGTTAGGACCCCTAGGAAGTCCCCATGACCCCTTTTGACACATTGGAATGCTCAAGTGTGTCTTATGGGGTCCTACGACCCCTTAAGACACACTTGAGCATTCCAATGTGTCAAAGGGGTCATGGTAACTCCCTAGGGGTCCTAGTACATCTTATCACACGTTAGGACCCCTAGGGAGTCCCCATGACCCCTTTTGACACATTGGAACGTTCAAGTGTGTCACACTTGAGCATTCCCATGTGTCAAAAGGGGTCATTGGGACTTCCTAGGGGTCCTAACGTGTGATAAGACTTACTAGGACCCCTAGGGAGTCCCCATGACCACTTTTGACACATTGGAACATTCAAGTGTGTCTTAAGGGGTCCTAATAGTCCCCATGACCCCTTTTGACACATTGGAACGCTCAAGTGTGTCTTAAGACCCCTTAAGACACACTTGAGTGTTTTAATGTGTTAAAAGGGATCATGGGGACTCCCTAGGGGTGGTAACGCATGATAAGGCATACTAGGACCCCTAGGGAGTCCGCATGACACCTTTTGATAGATTGGAGTGCTCAAATGTGTCTTAAGGGGTCCTACGACCCCTTAAGACACACTTGAGCATTCCAATGTGTCAAAAGGGGTCATGGGCACTTCCTAAGGGTCCTAACACATGATAAGGCATATTAGGACCCCTAGGAAGTCCCCATGACCCTTTTGACACATTGGAATGCTCAACTATGTTCGAAGGGGTCCTAGGACCCCTTAAGAAACACTTGAGCATTCCATTGTGTCAAAAGGCCCCTTAAGAAACACTTGAGCATTCCAATGTGTCAAAAGGGGTCATGGGGACTCCCTAGGGGTCCTAACATGTGATAAGGCATAATAAGACCCCTAGGGAGTCCCCATGACCCCATTTGACACATTGGAATGCTCAAGTGTGTCTTAAGGGGTCTTAACAACCCTTAAGAAACATTTGAGCATTCTAATGTGTCAAAAGGGGTCCTGGGACTCCTCAGGGTTCCTAACATGTGATAAGGTGTAAAAGGGGTCATGGAGACTCCCTAGGGGTCCTAACGCATGATAAGGCATACTAGGACCCCTAGGGAGTCCCCATGACCTTTTTTGACACATTCGAACGCTCAAGTGTCTCTTAAGGGGTCCTACGACACCTTAAGACACACTTCAGCGTTCCAATGTGTCAAAAGGGGTTGTGGGGACTTCCTAGTGGTCCTAACATGTGATAAGGCATACTGGGACCCCTAGGGAGTCCACATTACCCCTTTTGACACATTGGAACACTCAAGTGTGTCTTAAGCGGTCCTACAACCCTTTAAGACACACTTGAGCGTCAACCCCTTAAGACACACTTGAGTGTTCCAATCTGTCAAAACGGTCATGGGAACTTCCTAAGGGTCCTAACACGTGATAAGGCATACTATGACCCCTAGGGAGTCCCCATGACCTCTTTTGACATATTGGAATGCACAAGTGTGTCTTAAGGGGTCCTCTAACCCCTTAAGACACACTTGAGCATTCCAATGTGTCAAAAAAGGTCATGGGGACTTCCTAAGGGTCCTAATACGTGACAAGGTGTACCAGGACCCCTAGGGAGTACCCATGACCCCTTTTGACACATTGGAATGCTCAAGTGTGTCTTAAGGGGTCCTATGACCCCTTAAGACATATTTGAGCATTCCAATGTGTCAAAAGGGGTCATAGGGACTTCCTCGGGGTCCTAACGCATGATAAGGTATATTAAGACCCCTAGGGAGTCCCCGTGACCCCTTTTGATACATTGAAATGCTCAAGTGTGTCTGAAGGGGTCCTAGGAGCCCTTAAGACACACTTGAGAATTCTGAAGTGTCAAAAGGGGTCCTTGAGACTCCCTAGGGGTCCTAACACATGGTAACACGTACTAGGACCCGTAGGGAGTCCCCATGACCCCTTTTGACTCATTGGAATGCTCAAGTGTGTCTTAAGGGGTCTTAGGAACCCTTAATATGCATTTGAGCATTCCAATGTGTCAAAAGGGGTCATGGGGACTCCCTATGGGTCCTAACATGTGATAAGGCCTACTAGGACCCCTAGGGAGTCCCCATGACACCTTTTGACACATTGGAATGCTAGAGTGTCTCGTAAGGAGTCTTAGGACTCCTTAAGACACACCTGAAAATTCCAATGTGACAAAAGGGGTCATGGGGACTTCCTAGGGGTCCTAATACATAATAAGGCGTATTAGAACCCCTAGGGAGTCCCCATGACCCATTTTGACACATTAGAATGCTCAAGTGTGTCCGAAGGGGTCCTTCGACCCCTTCGAACACACTTGAGTGTTTCAATGTGTCAAAAGGGGTAATGGGGACTCCCTAGGGGTCCTAATATGTGATAAGACATACTAGGACCCTTAAGGAGTCCCCGTTACCCCTTTTGACACATTGGAATGCTCAAGTGTGTCTGAAGGGGTCCTACGACCCCTTAAGACAAACTTGAGCATTCCAAGGTGTCAAAAAAGGTCATGGGGATGTCCTAGGGGTCCTAACGGGTGATATGACATACTAGGACTCATAGGGAGTCCCCATGACCCCTTTTGACATTTTGGAATGCTACAGTGCATCTTAAGGTGTCCTAGGACCCCTTAAGACACAATTGAGCATTTCAATTTTTCAAAAGGGGTCATGGGGACTTCCTAGTGGTCCTAACACATGAGAAGGCGTATTAGAACCCATAGGGAGTCCCCATGACCCCTTTTAACATATTGGAATGCTCAAGTGTGTCTAAAGGATTCCTACGACCCCTTTGGACACACTTAACCGATCTAATGTGTCAAAAGGAGTCATGGAGACTCCCTAGAGGTCCTGACATGTGATGAGGCATACTAGGACCCCTAAGGAGTCCCCATGACCCCTTTTGACACATTGGAATGCTCAAGTGTGTCCGAAGGGGTCCTAGGACCCCTTAAGACACACTTGAGCATTCCAATGTGTCAAAAGGGGTCATGGGAACTTCCTAGGGGTCTTAATGCGTGATAATGTGTATTAGGACCCCTAGGGAGACCTTGTGACCCCTTTTGACACATTGGATGGCTCAAGTGTGTCTGAAGGGGTCTTAGGACCCCTTAAGACACACTTGAGCATTCTAATGTATCAAAAGGGGTCATTGGGACTCCCTATGGGTCCTAATGCATGATCAGGCATACTAGGACCCCTAGCGAATCCCCATGAACCTTTTTGATAGATTGAAATGCTCAAGTGTGTCTTAAGGGGTCCTATGACCCCTAAAGACACACTAGAGCATTCCAATGTGTCAAAAGGGGACATGGGGAATTCCTAGGGTTTCTAACATAGGATAAAGCATACTAGGACTCCTAGGGAGTCACCATGACCGCTTTTGACACATTAGAATGCTCAAGTGTGTCTTCAAGGGTCCTAGGACCCCTAAAGACACACTTGAGCATTCCAATGTGTCAAAAGGGGTAATGGGGAGTTCCTAAGGGTCCTAACGCATGATAAGGCATATTAGGACCCCTAGGGAGTCCCCATGACCCCTTTTGACACATTGGAATGCTCAAGTGTGTTCTAAGGGGTCCTAGGATCTCTTAAGACACACTTGAGCATTCCAATGTGTCAAAAGGGGCCATTAGGACTCCCTAGGGGTCCTAACGCATGATAAGGCATACTAGGACCCCCAAGAAGTCCCCATGACCCCTTTTGACACATTGGAATGCTCAAGTGTGTCTTAAGGGGTCTTAGGACCCCTTAAGACACATTTGAGCATTAGAATGTGTTAAAAGAGGTCATGGGGACTCCCTATGGGTCCTAACATGTGATAAGGTGTACTAGGACCCCTAGGGAGTTCCCATGACCCCTTTTGACACATTGGAATGCTAGAGTATTTCTTAAGGGTCCTAGGACCCCTTAAGACACACTTGAGTGTTGCAATGTGTCAAAATGGGTCATTGGGACTCCCTAGGGATCCTAGTATGCCTTATCATAGTTTACGACCCCTAGGAAGTCCCAATGACCCCTTTTGACACACTGGAATATTCAAGTGTGTCTTGAGGGGTCTGAGGACACCTAAAGACACACTTGAGCATTCCAATGTGTCAAAAAAGGTCATGGGGACTCCCTAGGGGTCCTACTATGCCTTATTATGCATTACAACCTCTAGGAACTCCCCATGGCCCCTTTTGACACATTGGAATGCTCAAGTATGTCTTAAGGGGTCATAGGACCCCTTAAGACACACTTGAGCATTCCAATGTTTCAAAAGGGGTCATGGGGACTCCCTAGGGGTCCTAGTATGTCTTATCACATTTTAGGACCCCTAGGAAGTCCCCATGACCCCTTTTCACACATTGGAATGCTCAAGTGTGTCTTAAGGGGTCGTGGGACCCTTTAAGACACACTTGAGTGCTCCAATGTGTCAAAAGGGGTCATGGAGAATCCCTAGGGGTCCTAGTATGCCTTATCATGCTTTAGGACCCCTAAGGAGTCCCCATGACCCCTTTTGACACTTTGGAATTCTCAACTATGTCTTAAGTGGTCATGGGGACTCCCTAGGTGTCCTAATGCATCATAAGGTGTACTAGGACCTCTAGGGAATCCCCATGACCTCTTTTGATAGATTGGAATGCTCAAGTGTGTCTTAAAGGGTCCTACGACCCCTTAAGACACACTTGAGCATTCCAATGTGTCAAAAGGGGTCATGGTGACTTCATAGGGGTCCTAATGGGTGATAAGGCATACTAAGACCCTTAGGAAGTCCCCATGACCCCTTTTGACACATTGGAATGCTAGAGTGTGTCTTAAGGGGTCCTAGAACCCCTCAAGACACACTTGAGCATTCCAATGTGTCAAAAGGGGTCATGGTGACTTCCTAGTGGTCCTAATGCATGATAAGGTGTATTAGGACACCCAGGAAATCCCCATGACTCCTTTTAACACATTTGAATGTTCAAATATGTCATAAAGAGTCCTAGAACCCCTTCGGACACACTTTAGTGTTCCAATGTGTCAAACGGGGTCATTGGGACACCCTAGAGGTCCTAACACATGATAAGGCATACTATGACCCCTAGGGAGTCCCCATGACCCCTTTTGACACATTAGAACACCCAAATGTGTCTTAAGGGGTCTTAGGACCCCTTAAGACACATTTGGGTGTTCCAATGTGTCAAAAGGGGTCATGGGGACTCCCTACGGGTCCTAACACATGAAAAACCATACTAGGACACCTAGGGAGTCCCCATGACCCCTTTTGAAACATTGCAATGCTCAAGTGTGTCTTAAGGGGTCCTACAACTCTTTAATAAACACTTGAGCATTCCAATGTGTCAAAAGGGGTCATGGGGACTTCTTAGGTGTCCTAACGCATGATAAGGCATACTAGGAACTCTAGGGAGTCCCCATGACCCTTTTCGACACACTGGAATGCTCAAGTGTGTCTTGAGGGGTCCTAGGACCCCTTAAGACACACTTGAGCATTTGAATGTGTCAAAAGGGGTCATGGTGACTTCCTAGAGGTCCTAACACCTAATAAGTCATATTAGGACCCCTAGGGAGTCCCCATGACCCTTTTTGACACATTGGAATGCTCAAGTGTGTTTTAAGGGGTCCTTGGACCTCTTAAGAGACACTTGAGCATTCCAATCTGTCAAAAGGGGTCATTGGGACTTCTTAGGGGTCCTAACACATGATAAGGCATACTAGAACCCCTACGAAGCCCCGATGACCCCTTTCAACACATTGGAATGCTCAAGTGTGTCTTAAGGGGTCCTCGGACCCCTTAAGACACACTTGAGCATTATAATATGTCAAAATGGGTCATGGGGACTCGCTAGGGGTTCTAACGTGTGATAAGGCATAGTAGGACTCCTAAGGAGTCCCCATGATCCTTTTTGACACATTAGAATGCTCAAGTGTGTCTTAAGGGGTCCTATGACCTCTTAAGACACACTTGAGCATTCCAATGTGTCAAAAGGGGTCATGGGGACTTCCTAGGGGTCCTAACATGTGATAAGGCATACTAGGACCCCTAGGGAGTCCCCATGACCCCTTTTGCCACATTGGAATGCTCAAGTGTGTCTTAATGTGTCCTCAGACCCATTAAGACACACTTGAACATTCCAATGTGGCAAAAGGGGTCATGGGGACTCCTTAGGGGTCATAATGCATGATAAGTCATATTAGGACCCCTAGGGAGTCCCCATGACCCCTTTTGACACATTGGAATGCTCAAGTGTGTTTGAAGGGGTGTTAGGACCCCTTAAGACACACTTGAGAATTCTAATGTGTCAAAAGGGGTCATGGGGACTCCCTAGGGGTCCTAACATGTGATAAGGCATACTAGGACCCCTAGGGAGTCCCCATAACCCCTTTTGACACATTGGAATGCTCAAGTGTGTCTTTAGGGGTCCTTAGACCCCTCAAGACACACTTGAATATTCTAATGTGTCAAAAGGGGTCATTGGGACTTCCTAGGGGTCGTAAACAATGATAAGGCATATTAGGATCCCTAGGGAGTCCCCATGACCCCTTTTGACACATTGAAACACTCAAGTGTGTCTTAAGGGGTCCTAGGACCCTTAAGAAATACTCTAGCATTCCAATGTGTCAAAAGAGGTCATGGGGACTCCCTAGGAGTCCTCACGCATGATAAGGCATACTAGGACCCCTAGGGAGTCCCCATGACCCTTTTTGACACATTAGAATGCTCAACTGTTTCTTAAGGGGTCCTAGGACCCCTTAAGACACACTTGAGCATTCCAATGTGTCAAAAGGGGTCATGGGGACTCCTTAGGGGTCCTAACGCATGATAAGGCCTATTAGGACCCCTAGGGAGTTCCCATGACCCCTTTTGACACATTGTAACATTCAAGTGTGTCCAAAGGGGTCCTACGACCCCTTAAGACACACTTTAGCATTCTAATGTGTCAAAAGGGGTGATGGGGACTTCATAGGGGTCCTAACATGTGATAAGGCATACTAGGACCCCTAGGGATTTCCCATGACCCCTTTTGACACATTGTAATGCTCAAGTGTGTTTGTTGGGGTCCTAGGATCCCTTAAGACACACTTGAGCATTCCAATGTGTCAAAAGGGGTCATTGGGACTTCCTAGGGGTTCTAACACATGTCAAGGCATACTAGGACCCCTAGGGAGTCCCCATGACCCCTTTTGACACATTAGAATGCTCAAGTGTGTCTTAAGAGGTCTGAGGACCCCTTAAGACACATTTGAGCATTCCATTATGTCAAAAGGGGTCATGGGGACTCCCTAGGGGTCCTAACACATGATAAGGTGTACTAGGACCCCTAGGGAGTCCCCACGACCCCTTTTGACACATTGGAACATTCAAGTGTGTCTTAAGGGATCCTACGACCCCTTAAGACACACTTGAGCATTCTAATGTGTCAAAAGTAGTAATGGGGACTTCCTAGGGGTCCTAACATGTGATGAGACATACGAGGACCCCTACAAAGTCCCGATGACCCCTTTTGACACATTTGAAATTTCATGTTTGTCCGAAGGGGTCCTACAACTCCTTTAGACACACTGGAGGGTTCATATGTGTCAAAAGGGGTCATAAGGACTTTCTAGTGGTCCTAGTATGCCTTATCACATATTTGCACCCTTAGAAAGTCCCCATGATCTCTTTTGACACATTGAAATTCTTGAGTGTGTCTGAAGTGACCCCTTCGAACACACGTTAGGACCCCTAGGAAGTCCCCATGACCTATTTTGACACATTGGAATGCTCGAGTGTGTTCGAAGCAACCCCTTCAGACACACTCGAGCATTCCAATGTGTCAAAAGGGGTCATGGGGACTTCCTAGGGGTCCTAACACATGATAAGGTGTACTGGGACCCCTAGGAAGTCTTGGTAACGCCCTTCAACATACAATTTAAATATTATGATCTATAAAGTTTATATATTAATAATATAGAAGATATTGTTATATAAAATATATATTAATATATAATTATATCTATAATACATATTAAAAAATATATAAAATATTTACATAATACCCCTCAAATGTTATATATATATATATATATATATATATATATATATATATATATATATATATATATATATATAATTTGTACATATAAATATAATATAAGTTCATTAAATATATTTATATACAATACATATTAATATAAAAAAATATATTAATATAAAATATTTTAATATAAAATATATATTAATATATAATTATATATATAATATATATAAAAAAATTTACATAATACCCCTTAAACGTTATATATATATATATATATATATATATATATATATATATATATATATATATATATATATATATATATATATATATATATATATATATATATAATTTGTACATATATTTAGATAATATAAAATATATATGACATACAATTTAAAACCCCTAAGATATTATAACATAAAATATATAAATTAATATATAATTATATATATAATACATATTTAAACATTATATACAAAAATTTAATTTTTTCATATACTCCCGCCATTTTTTCGCCATTTTTTCATACTTGGCAAAATTGGGTACCCGATTTTCCCGATTTCAAAAAGTTCAAATTTTTCATATACTCCTACTGTTTTTTCATACTCGGCAAAATCGGGTACCCGATTAGGCTTGTGCTTTGGTGGTAGGTTTTCCTAGGTGTACTAACACCCAGGCCTACTAAAAAGTCAACAAGTGCTTTCATGCACTTTTGGACGAGTGAAAAGTGAATATTTTTGACATCGCCACTTTTTGGCCCCTCATGATCTTGCACATACCCATCATCAGTACTGTTCTTTCCATCCAAAGTTATGACTCCTCTACCAACTATAGGTTTAGGAGTGTTGTCTCCAAATCTAACCATACCACCATTGTATTTGTCCAGGTGAACAAATCTTCCTTTATCACCTATCATGTGATGTGAACAACCATTGTCTATAATCCAGTCTGTCCTTATGGCTGCTTGGGAAATCAATGCTAGCTCTTGATTTACTTTCTCATCTTTAGGAACTGATTTACTATTCATTTTGTCTACAATATAAATGAATCCAATTTCTTCTTCACCTGATTCATCATCTAAAACTCCATCTCCAGCAAAGTAACATTCCTTAGAGTACTTAGGCTTGTAATCCTTTTTGAACTTTCTAACTCTAGTAGGACACTTAGATTCAAAGTGACCTATCTTATTACATGAAAAGTACTTGAAAGGCAATTGACCTTCATATTTTCCTTTACCTTTCTTTTCTCTTTTAGCAACCGTAGCAATAAAATCATCTAAAGTTTTCTCTTCATCATCATCATCAAAATTACCAGAAGTGTTTGTAGATTTCTTACCATGAATTATTGCTTTGAAGGCTGTCTCACTTTTAGGTTCTGTCTTCAATCTTGAAATCTCAAAAGCTGAGATTTTGTTGATCAAGGTCTCTCTCTTAAAATTAGATGTAAGCTGCGTGGTCTCATCAAGGATATTGATCTTTCTTTCATATTCTAGAGTGATTAGTCATCAACTTGTCCATAATATCTTCTTCTGAGATCTCTCCACCATTGTTCCTGATTCCAGCAACTACTTCTTTGACCCTTTGATTATAAGCTCTGATGTTTTCTTTAGGCAGCATCTCTAATGCATTGAATCTTTTCTTCCATGTCTTTATGTGCACCTCCTTTTCTTGCTTGTCTCCTTCAAATATGTCTGTAAGGTACTTCCATATCTTGTGGGCGGTGTCTACCTTCTTTATCTCTGAAAATTCACTATCAGATAGTGTGCTGATAAGGGCTTCTTTAGCTATAGCATTATGATGAAAAAATTCCTTTTCAGTGTCAATAGCATCATCCTGTTCAAGGTCTTCTAAAGTAGGAATCTTGGTTGCTTTGATAGTTACATTGAAAACTTCATAAGTAATACACTGCAAACGGGTCATCATCTTGTTCTTCCAATCAAGATAATTTTCTCCATCAAACTTAGGAATCTCTTTCCTGAAGTATGCCATTTGATCAACCTCAATCTGTTAAACTTCTCTCTAAGGCACTTGGCACTGATACCAATTGTAAGGAATAGTCCCAAGAGATAAATGAGAGGGGGGGGGGGGGTGAATCAGTTATCTACAAGTTTCAATTCTTTATCCAATTAAGTATACTTAAACATAAAGTATAAACATAATGAAAGAACACATGAACACAACACCAATATTTTGGTTACAAGGAAACCCAAATAGGTAAAAACCCCGGTGGGATTTGATACCCACTAATATTTTGTACTAGTGTATAATGATCCTTGTTAGAAGATCTTTTACCCTGTTAGGAGTAGCTTTACAATATATGAAGTACAGTAGACCTAGTTAATGGTCAGACCCTATTAGGAGTCTTTTACAATTGTCCCTATTAGGGGAGAGGACGCACTGTCTGAGAGCTCACTGCTCAAATGGGCGAAGGCTACAACCTTTTGAATAATAGATACACACTATATTTGGATCTTCATGAATTAAGCTTTGACCTACTATCTAGATCAGTTCCAATGAATAGCACACATTCTCTACTTGGTCACATAGACCTTCTTCTGATGGTTCAACACTTCGCACTCTCTGCTCTGCTCTGCTTAATCAACCATGAACCACACTTTAGCAATCACAAATGACTGCCTATAAATATCTTTCCTATAAATGATATAATCAATTTAGCCTATTAGAACCACCTTAAAACCATATTAGAGAAACCATAATAAACTCCAACAAACATTTATTGGCTCTATTATGCACGCAACTCATTCTGGGACCTGTCTAATAAAATAATTGTAGACGCACGCCACACACTATCGACTCTACCAAAATAACTGGAACTTTCTCTGTAAGCTGAATTAACTTATGTGCTCTTAACCAAACATTAATAACACTTCTTGAAGATTAACTCCAAGGGCGCATATCCTCAAGATAGGCGAAACTCAAGAAACAATAAAATCTTTGTCGGCTCTTCTAAACAAACATAGGAAACTGCTACTGGTGAATAGCGACTGCATAAATTCACTTGCGTTCATCATTAAACTATGAATTCATAACAAAAACATCACTAACATGTCTTCAATGTATATCCTAGGGTGCATGCCCATAAGACAACTATACAGACAACCATACACAGAACACTACCTGTAACTCTTTCAAGAACATTGCTGACACAAGCTACTATATAACTATCTGTACTTATAGTTAACCTCTGCACCCATGATATCATGCTGATATCATGTCCATGCATCATATACTAAAGGCTTACTGCATAAGAATTCCACACATGCTACTTTCCATATGTTGTTATCAATGACAAACATACAGTCAATACTGGCCTACTGGAAAATCTCCAACAGAAGCATATGGGTAATGTTTACAAAAAGAAAATAATAGATGGAGTTCAAAAATCAGTGATAAGATGGAAAACAAAGGGGGAATCTCAACATGTTAGGAATGTAGAATTATATGAATTTTAGCATAATATAAAGACGAAGCCTGGTGAAGTTAAAGGCTCTATTGAAGCTTGTTTTGGAAAAGCAATGGAAGTAGAACTAATGGGAAAAATTGTTCAGTTAAGTGTTGTGTTTAATATTTTGAGTAGAGGGCATCCTATGATAGACTACCCATCATTGAGTGCTTTATTACACTTTCTAAAAGTTCGTAACTATCCTAACAATCATTGGTTAGTAAATAGTGGATGGGAATGGGCAAGTTGTCTTGCTGAGGTTGAAAAAGAGGATCTAAAGGAAAAAATTAAAGAGTCAAATTTTATGGCATTGTCTTTAGATGAGGTTACAGCAATAGACAATACTTCCTGGGTATGCATGCATCTTTATACTATACAGAATTTTGTTTGCCAACCTCATCTACTAACTGTTGCTAAAATGAGGGATAATGTGAAAGCGGAAAATTTATTTGAACTAGTAAAGAGTTCTCTAATTGAGTATGGAAGTATAGATGACATGACCATTGCCAAAAAGCTAGTGTGTGTTGGAGCGGATGGAGCTTCAATAATGCAAGGCCACAGGGGCGGTCTTTGCACAAGGATACAATCTTCTTGTGCACCCTATGTTATTCCCATTCACTACATGGCCCACGGAATGAATCTAGCTTTTGGAGTTGTCAGCAAGCATGCTCTAGTACAAAAAATTGAATCTTTAATCAAAGAGGTCTACCAATACTTATGTTGAAGTCTGAAATGATTGAGGGAATTTCAACACTTTGCCAAAGGACTAACCAACAGGAACAAGCTTCTCAAGGATAATGATACCAGATGGATCTCTTTGGATGGACCAGCACATCAATTTTTTTCAGAATATCAATTGTTGCTTGGTCTAATGAACTCAAGTCATGATGAAATAGGCCAACCAAAATTTCCTGCACTGCTGGCAATGTTAATTAATGTAGAGACACTATTAACATTAGTAAGTCTTCTCCCCATGCTTGAGAAAATGAGAAATATAATCAAAAAGGCCCAGCAAAGAGCTATGTATAGTGTAGAATATGTTGCGCTACGTAAATTGACATGCTTAACACTCAATAATCTCTATGAATTATGTGTTGATGATGTAAAATTTGCCAGCTAGCTAAAAATCATAGATTTGGACAATCCTAATAACTATTTAAAAATCAGTTCAAAGGGGGAGTTATGTGCAGTAGTTCACAAAGTTGAGATACCAATGCACTACTTTTCCAAGATTGAGTCCGAGGAACTAGGAAAGAACCCCAGGAGGCGAGTATCAAGTATTAAAAGGGAAGACTTTACCAAGATCATTGAGTGTGTAATAGCTTTTGTGAAGCACATTTCCTTTTATCTTTCTGCACAGATTAGAGCAAGATTCCCTCTAGTCAAACTACTTGAATCCATGGCTATTGTGTTTCCTTGATATTGGAATATGAACAGTACGAAAGATTTTAAAACTAAGCTACTAACTCTGATAGATCATTTCTACAAAACCAAAGAGTTAAATGGAGTAACTCTAAATGGAATTTTAGATGAAAATCATTTGAAAGAGCAATCAGGTCATTTTTAATAGACAATGAGGGAACAATATAATATTATGTAGAACCCTCGCGAAGATGGATCAATATCAAGGCTTTGGAAAAATCTAGCTGAGAGCGAATTGTTGACTGATTCAATATTAGAATATTTCAAGCTTGCTGATTTATGTCTAACCATGATATTGGGGTCAGTGGAGGATGAGATATTTTTTAGTGCTTTGGGATTCCTAAAGTCAAAGCTAAAAAACAAACTAGACAAGAATCTGGAAAATTGCTTGAGGCTCTATACATCCAGGTATGAAGTCAATACTTTTTCTTACGAAAGGGCACTAAAATTGTGGAGGAATAAATGTCAGAGAAGAGTGATGGGAAACATTTTGAACCAAAGTGGGACTAGGATTGGGAATGCCAGAGACAATGATGTCATTGACTCATTTACTGGTACTAGTACTGCTAGCGGTGAACATCAGTTAAGCGGTGGTATGCAGAGTGAAGAAAACATATCAAAGAACCAAGGAAGCTATGAAGTTGACGGTGCTGAATACGATGATCTCAATGATGATATGATGTGGAAGCTTTAAGTTGAACTGTTGTAGAAGTAGCAGGTCCTAGGTATTTATTAATCTTTTCCTTGAAGTCTACTATCAGTTTCTATATCTCATCATTAATCCTACATAATAGCATATTCCAATGTCAAAAACATGAATGTGGTTGATAATGTCATCAAGATTCAATTCCACAATTAATAATGGTTTTCATTTGCATTATTCAGCTCATATGGTACAATTCTTGTAGATTTTTCATTATTCTTTTTGACAACATAGCAATTCATATGTTACAATTCTTAGAGTTAGAAATACTAATGCTCATTAATTTAATTACAAATATGATACAATGCCTCAATACAGCTTTGTGATTCTGTTTACAAAAGTCAATGACTCAATACCCATTGACAATTTGGCACATTGCCTAATTTCCATTTCATTACCCTAACTCTAAGCCAATGACCTGAATTCCCTTTTATAGAAACAAGGGAGCAACAAAAGCTTCGGGTCGATTTGCCTAATATGAAGTGAGAAGTCTAAAAATGTAAATTAGTAAGACAACTAAAAGTCTACAACATATCTACAAATTTAGTTGTACATTTCTACATTTGACAGGCTAGTTTAGTAAATTAGCATTGGCAATAGCATCTACAACTGCAAGACTGCAACATTGATCCTGTTCAAAAAATAAAGTTCAAACTTGTTACTTTAAACTCAATTCTAGACTCTAGTATTTAGGATAATATCAAAGATATATACTAAAGATATAGAGATGATTGAAACTGAAAGTACTTCCACATACTATGATTGATGAGATTAAGATGATTCTGTCAGTTTCTTTAGTATGCTCCATTCTTTATCGGTTGGAAGGGAAAAATTTTTGATGTTATAGTAAATGACCTGCAACTTCGTCAACCATCCATACTTGGAAGAGTGAGTTGAAAGAAATGTTCCTTCCCTTACTGCATTCAAAATTGTGAATGTTTTGATGCACTTTGCAATGCCTTCATGAGTTCTATCCTGAGGAAGGTTGCCTAAATCAGATGTCATTGTGTCCTCCAACTTTTTTTTGTAAGTTTCTCTTCCAATGAAATTCGTTGATGAGTAATCAGGTCCAGGACTCGGCAAACCAAGAGATATCAATTTGGTTGTTTTTACTATTCATCTTGGCAAGCTTTGGCTCGAATAAGGAAAGAGTTTCATCTACTTCTATTAGTTTCTAACATATTTGAAAGATAGAGGTCACCTTTATTATTGCACCAATGCGGTCATGAATTCCCTTTCTTGCCAAATGCGTGTCATTAGTTCTGTTGATTTCTTGTATAATTTTCTTTGCATTTTTTTTATCTCTGACAAAAACTTTTGTTCTTCACAATGTGCTCTTTTAGCTTCCCATAAACATCTATAACAGTTTCATTCAGTTCAAACCAATCACACAACCTATCACCAGACATCTTTATTTGCCCCCAGAAGATTTTTTTTATTTGTTTGATTATATTATTTACATTGTCATTCAAGATGTTTTCATAATTTTTAATTGTATTATTTGCCTTCTTTAGGTCTTCTTTCATTTCTGAGAACTGGTGTTCACCATATTGTCTTATTTGCTCTGCTTTCTCTTCCCACTCTTTTGTTTTTACCCTCTCATTCTCCAATTCTTTCTTTAAGTTATTGGTTGCATGTCCCGCATTCTCCAATTTTTTGTAGAAACTTAATGAAGAGGATTTTTCATCCTCAAGTTTCTTTTCACTCTGTTCCAATTTTTTCCTCAGAGTTTTCAGTTATGCATCCATATGTTCTTATTGTCCAATTGCTTCTTTAGATGATGAATTTTTTATCCTTCTCTCTAATTCTTTGCACCTATTTTCTGTTGCTTTCTCAGTTGCCTTTACATTTGCCAAGTCTTCCTTTAACTTATCTATTGTGCTCTGAAGCTTTCCTTTCTCTCCAACTTCATCAGTGAATTGTAGACCACTTGGTTGGTCATTTTTGACACATTTATCTTGTCCACATTTTTAATTTTGGATAAATCCATTTGGAGGGTGCTAACTTGAAATTGAGATGGATCTAACTGACTCTTTGGTGGATTGTTATCTCTAGCTAGGGGCATAACAACCATGAATTCCATCATATCTTTTTTTGGGTCATATGTGGGAAATAACCTATTGGATGCAGGTTCTGCATCACAAGCTGTAGCAACTGCTTCCATCTTCATTTTCTTACTATTTTCTCTATTCCTATTGTTTGATTGTTCATAGTTAGTTACAAAATCATTCTAACGAAAATCAAGGTTTTGTGACACAACTAAATGTTTGAATGGTGAAATAGTACTTGCACTGATGTACAAGCTTCCACCTATGTTGCCTATGGTTCTGCTAATTCCACCAAGAGGATTACCAACACCCTGACCCATTACAAGTGAAGTTTTTGGAATATTCTAAGGGTTTTGTCCTGAAGGTTAGGCAATTGTTGGACTCACAGTCACCATTGGCATTGTTGTACTAATACTTGTGTCTGTGGTTGAATGTGGACCTCTAATCCAACTACACATACAACATAGTCATTACTCACACAATTGAATTACGAAAGAGGGTATTGATTACTTAATTCAAAATTCATTGTGAAGCGACATGTTGCCTCCTATGTAGACGGGGTGTTTAATTACTCTTAGAATGAGAGCCAACAACCATAAGACAAATAATACAATGGAGGATTTGAAAGCTTATGAAGATAAGTAAAAGTGCAATTAATCTAAGATGAAGATGCAGTTTATAATCTAGAATGGAGTGTAGATTTTAGTCTAACAATTTGAAAGTAAATATGGAATGCAAATTCTAGCCTAAAGAACTTGAAATAAAGATGAGATTAAGCTATGAGAAAGTAAGAAAACTAATTATAATGAAGATGCAATATTAAACTAGATGAAATTAATCTAAAATATACAATGAAAGCTTGAAATAATGAAATTGAGATTAAAAAATGCTATAGTTTAGTTACTCTGAAAATTGTTCCCCTTTGAATGAAGAATGAGGTTCATTAAATAGACAATCCTGGGGAGAGAATGAAGAGGTTCTTGATTTGAAACTCCTGACTCTTCATTCCCAATTGAGACAAAAAGGCATGGATTACTTAATTAAAAGAATGTTTATTGCCACATAAGGGTGACCGTTTGAATAATTTGAATTATTAATTCAAATAAAGGTGTCCATTCAAATAACAAGTAATATTAATTCCTTTTTATGTATATTAGCCAAATGGGGTGGGTTTAATTTAATTTAAAGCACTTAGTACTTTAGAATTAAATTAATTTATCATAGGGGTAATTTAGCTAATAAAAGTCAAAGACTTTAGGAATTAATTTTAATATATTTGATTAATGCAATTTAGGGTTTTTGCAATTGACATCAAGTCAAATTAAGTCAAGTAGGAGAGAGAAAATTGCCTAGTAAACTAGGAATTTGATGACGTAAAATTTATGAAAATGCACCAAAATTGATTGAATTTATTAGGTGCCAATTTTGGGGTATTACATTTGGCCCTCTTTGAATTGATGTGCAAACAGTGTGTTGATTGAAAGAATAGTTTGAAGTGATAGATGACGAGAAATTCAAAAGCCTAGGTTAGGTTGCCAAGACACCGAACATATCAAAGCATGATTTTCTGAAGTCTAAGTTAGATTGCGAAGACAATGGTCTTAAGAGAAGACAAGAATTGGGGTTAGATTGCCCTAATGCCCAGAATGAGATTCAGATGTAGACTTAGGACTGTCTCCAGAATGAGGGTTAGATTTCCCCGATACGAAGCTTAGCCCTCCGAGACCCAAGTTAGATTGCCCAAATAACGGTCTAAAAGAGATATTGAGAGCTATCTCTAGAACAAAGATTAACTCCTAGGAATTAGGGTTAGATTTCCCCAATACCTAATGAGATTTTGAGAACCATCTCCAGAACGAAGCTTGATTCTTGAGGATCCGAGTTAGATTTCTTAGATACCTAAAAGATAGATGACTAGATAACCAGATGTGAGGTGCGAAGATGCCCCTAGTGACAAGATTCCTCAAGCAGTGAGGCCTTTGATTCAGATCAGACTGATCCAAGAATTGATTCGACAAGATTCAAATGATGCAATCATCTTGCCCCCATGGGAGCGAAATTGAAAGATGACATAAGAGGGATGATTGTCAACAAGAGGTTGCAGAGCAGAAGTAATCAGACTAGATTTGAGAAGCTGTAGAAGCAATTGGAGCAATGCAGAGGTCTTGTTGACCAAGTTTGACCATGGTTGACTAGATTTGACTAGAGTTGACTTTGATGAAAAGAGAAAAGATCTTGAGACCATGATGCAAAGATGAGGGTCTGGCAGGAAGATGACGCTAGAAGGCTGACTACACAAACGTCCGATCCCAAAGGGTCTTTGAATTTAAAATGTGATTTCAAGCTATCTAGAGATGTCAGATTTTGATTTCGGTCCCAAAAATGGATCCAGAGTAGTCGATTTAGCCAAGGGTGCAATTTTCACACAAAATGAAGCACTTATGAAAATTAGGTCAAAAGCTATATAAGGCCCAAAGGGGTCATTTTCAATTCATTATTCACTTCGTCTTCTTGCTGATTTTGAGCTCTAAGAGAGAAATGGAGGGTCTTCCACTGCATATGCATCGATTTGAGCAATCCTGATGACACACCTAGCCACCGGAGTATAACACACCTGTAAGTAGTTGATAAACCTCCTTGCATTTCGATTTGTACTCTTTCTAGGTCAATTTAGGGTAGATCTAGCAAGTTTTAGGGCACGTTCTTCCAATCTCGCATGAGGAAGTAGTTTCCTCATGCCAGCCTAGATCTCCTTTCACGCGAGGAAGTAGTTTCCTTGCATCAATTAGGGTTCCTTCACCCGGGCTCTATCTGGAAGCTCGCACGAGCTGAAAGCTAGTCTCGTGCAAAATTTCTCCTACTTGTGCACTAATAAGTCATGTCTCGTGCGAGGAAATAGTTTCCTCACATGAAAAGTTGTTGCAGAGTTTGAATGTCTTTGTTAAAATTTGTCAAGTTTGTATAAAATCAGCCAAGTATAGTGTCGCAGAGTCATGTCTAGGGTAGATGCCTTGCTACATTTTTTGTTGTTGTTTTGAAAACCATCATGTTGAGATACTGATCCAATGTCATCGCTTGCTTTGCAGGTTGACTTCCCTCACATCGCCTTCAGGTCACACCATCTGGTGATCACTACATTAGTTTAGAGACTGATGGATGTAGAGAGTGCTCACATTGAGGGACTCGGTTTAGGATACTTGCATGATCTACCTGACATTTGGGTAAATCACGGTCTTCTTGGTGCACTCATAGAGCATTTCCATTCGGAGATGAACAATTTCCATTTTTTGATGGGGGAGATGACTGTGACTCCTGAGGACATATACAAGATCCTGAGGATACCCGTCCATGGTACTCAGGTAGAGTATGATACACAGCCGTGATAGAGTACAGTAGCTTTGAGGACTATCTTTAGAGATGATCTAGTGATGGGCCGAGCCATCTCCTAGGAGGATCTTATCCACAGATATAGTGGTGCTCACCCATTAGCTGTTGTACTCACTATGTTCCTGAGCTGCTACCTTGTTCCAGATCGAGGTCAACATGCTTTAGAGTGTGGCTGGGGGACGATGTTGTAGAGGATGCTGGCCAGACCAGTAATTAGATTCAAATGGGGTGAGTGCATGCTTGCATAGATGTACCATGAGCTTCATGAGATCATGTATCAGGGCATGAGGACAATGGTGGTAGGTGTGTTTGTTTTGTAGATCTTCGCGTGGGAGCATCTCCCTTTTTGCAAGCCTATTTTCAATGATAAAGAGCAGGTGCTGGAGCCTTATATTTATAGGTACGCAGGTCCAATGACTCAGCCTTTGCTGGGTAAGATGGAGCAATGGCGAGGATAGCTGGATGACATGGCAGTTGTTGTCTAGAGACCTTGGGTTGCCACTAAGCCCTAGGATGATACTTGTCGAGAGCTTTCTTTCATGTTTGTGTTACATCCACTAATTGGACATAGTGTTACTACCATTGAGTGATTCCATGTCACTCGTGTCTTGCGCCAGTGTGGTAGGCAAGAGGACATTTCACATGAGTACTACCCCTATGCCCACTTCATTGATGAGGAGAAGGGGTGGCATAAGAGACTTGATCCAGGATGATGTGTGATAGAGGCACGTATACCAGCTGCACAATGGGACTATATGGTGGATGTCACCAATGCAGGGGTGACACTTGCATATAGAGATCAGTTGATAGCATGATCACATCCTAGATTCACTAATCCTATCAGTATGGGAGCGCAGCAGCAACCTATGTGGTAGCAGCAGGTACCAGTTTAGTAGCCTGCATAGCAGCAGGTACCAATTCAGCAGCCTACATAGCAAGGGCCACAGGAACAATAACAAAGAGTGTTGAGGCCTTGATCAGGATAGACTAGCATCCTCGCCATGACCATGGGTTTAGATGTAGGAGTTGGGAGCGGTGGGGCCCAGCAGAGGTCCACTAGGCAATGGACAGGTGATTCATCATAGCAGGATCCTCTAGATGATGATACTGATATGTCTGATATTTAGATAGGAGCAGGGACACCACAACTGTAGGAGGCTCTCAGGAAGATCTATGAGAGAGTGAGGCAGGTCTAGCGGGAGCGGGATGAATACCATACCCAAGTCATCAGAGAGGAGACCCACGTAGCTGATAGGGATGCTGAGATCAAGCAGCTACGGGAGGAGCTAGCACGGTCAAGGATTGGGATGAGATATGAGACTGCTTAGGTAGCTTATTATTATGCAGCTAACTACGGGGTCATTCTGGATCTATTAGAGCAGGTGCCACCATTTTTTGAGTACGCTAGAGCTCCACATGCACCACCACCAACACCTCTATGGGCACCACCACAAGCACCTCCACAGCAAGCACCTCCACAGCGATCAATGCCTCTTCCATAGAGACCATTGCCACCACCTCCTCTAGGTGGTGCGAGACATAGTTAGTACATTTTGATATATATTGTAGCCCATTTTTTATACTGTGCTCAAGTAGCACCCTTCTTTTTTGTACATGACATTGTTTCAAGATATATATATATATATATATATATATATATATATATATATATATATATATATATATATATATATATATATATATATATATATATATATATATATATATATATATATATATATATATATATATATATATATATATATATATATATATATATATATATATATATATATATATATATATATATATATATATATATATATATATATATGAGATTGACAGTTTTGATATCATCATACTTGTTGATCTATTGCTTTGATATTGATGTTTTATGAGATGTGTTCTATATGCTTAGATGTATGGATAGAAATGTATGAAATGCACATGTTTCCTTTTATGAATATGAATATGCACATGGTTTATTTTTTATGATAATGCAATGTGAAATGTAGTGATAGATGGATAGAATGTATGTATATGTGTAATATATGATTTGAGTTATGCTTATAGTGGATGCATATGTAAATGAAGATGCAAATGAATTTATGAATGCAAATGGAAATGAAATGAAAATGCAATGGATATGTAATGTATATGGTACTAATCATCTCATGCAAGATTGTCATAATATATGACAGGTACTAATAAAAAAGAATACATTTCGAAGATCAAGAGCAAGGACCAAACACTTGTGCAGCCAAGATGAAATCAGGACAAAAGATGAGAACCTTTGATGAATAGAAAGAAATCAAGAGAGTACCAAGATATCATCTCAAATGAAAGCCTAGCATGAAATATGCATACCTAAGCTAAATGCAAGCCTAGAATGAAAATGCAAACCCTAGGACTTGGCTTTTGGACTCGCCATATTTATCATCATAGAGTTCATTTAGGCACAGGATGATCGCAGGATGCCATACAATCCTCACTAACATTACAATCATGAGAATATGAATATGACATAAGTCTTAGATTTGTCAGAGTGAGGTGTAAGCATTAAGGCACAAGAAGCCAGAATGACCTAAACACCTATTCCTTTTGATTTAGCAAGTTAACATGAGCATCAAAGCACAATTGCTAGAATGACCTGAATGTTGCTTGCAAACAAACACACTAGATACAAAAGAGTTCCTTTCTTTACCAAAGATTTCTCGCAGTGACTCTTACATTCACTTAGCAGGATGAGCATTAGCGATTTTATTTGTAGTAGAAAGAAGTCACTCAAAACAAACAAGGAGAAGAACCAACCTCACCAAAGAGTCCATATAAAAGGATTTGAGGTATGCATGGTCATCCAATACGAGATGAAGGCTCTTACAGATGGACACCCCTCTTAGATAGATTCTTTGGATCATTGGAACTAAACCAGCAAACAGAAAGCCAAGAAAATATCATGGCCCCAGTCTTCGCATTTCTCAGTCAAGAAAGATGTCTTAGATTTGCTTGAGGGGAAATGATAAAGAAAACAAACAAAAAAGAAAAGGAAAAGTTTAGCATGCTTCAAAGGAACACAAAGTTAGTTTTAGTTTCAGTTTAAGTTTGTGTTCAAGTGGATTGAAGTTGAATCAGAAGTGAACAACATTCGAAGTCTTGACGGGATAGCGATAGTAGGCAAATGCAGTGAGAACCACTGGTGACCGTCGTGAGAGACAAAGGCTCAAGAAGATATCGGAGCGTGGACGAAGTATCAGCAAGAAAACATAGTGAAAACCACTGGTGACTGATACGAAGAAGATTATCAAAAGAGAGAATAAATCACAAGCAAAACATCAGCAGGCAGACGCAATGAGAACCACTAGTGATTGATGTAAGGAAGAGATCCTGAAAGAGAGGGGTTCAAACAAGAGCTAAGTATAGTAGGCAAGCACAATGAGAACCACTAGCGATCAATACACGAGAGATCCTCAAGGAGAGAAATCTCAAAAGTAGCTAGGCATCAGCAGGCATACGCAACGGGAATTACTGGTGACTGATGCACGAACAAAACTTTTGAAAGCAATAGGACAATTCCCCCTAGACTAGGAAGGTGCCCCCAAGTGTGAACTAGTTCCAATCCATGAAGAGTCGAGGAAAATCTCAAAGACAATTGAAGGCAAGTGCATGAGCTAGCAAACTAAGGCAGGAAATGAACTAAAAGCAGGAAACAAACTAAAGCAGGAAAGCGGGAAAGCAAACTAAAGCAGGAAACTAAAAGCCAAGCGATGCTAAAATGAGATGTAGCTTCAGGAAACAAGAGGCGTATGTTTACCAGGTTTTCACCATCTTGGCAGAGATTCTATTTTTGCTACCATGACGCCTATTTACCAAGTTTTCATCAATGGCACATTTTTCTTCTTTTTCAATTTTTTTGTACTTTTCTCTTTTCTTTTTTTTTTGTATTTTTGAATATTTCATTTTTTTGAATTTTTTGATCTTTTGACTTTTTTTGTATTTTTTCAATTTTGTATTTTTTTTATTATTATCAAGGTGCCTGTTTACCAGGTTTTCACCAAGATAATAGATATATCAAAGCGCCTATTTACCAGGTTTTCACTAAGATGATCATTTTTTCAGGACATTTTGCAATTTTTAGGATTTTTTGCAATATATCATTTTTTTGAATTTTTTCAAGACCAATAAGTATGTACATGAGCACACAGAGATGTCTTAGTTGTATAATTTCTTCAAGTGAAGAGCGTTGATAGGATCTTTGAGCTTTTCTCCTTCAGTGGTGGAGAGTCGATAAGCGCCAGACCCAAATGTTGTAGTAATGACGTACGGACCAAGCCAGTTTGGTTCAAATTTCCCTTTCTGGACTTGCTGCTACTAATTCTTGGGGTTCTCTCTCAGGACGAGATCACCTACTTGGAATTCTCTTTGTCTGAATTTCTTATTATAGGCTTTAGAAATCCTCTTTTGGTATGCTCAAAGATGATCGAATGCCACCTTCCGATGTTCATTAAGTAACTCAAGCTCTTGAAGCTGGGATATTATGTTTTCTTCATCAGTGATGAGGCCCCTCAGAGAGATTCGCAATGTCAGAATCTCAACCTCAATAGGCAATACTGCATCTGCCCCACAAACCAAGGCAAAGGGTGTAGCCCCTATTGGTGTTCGGATACTTGTTTTGTAGGCCCACAAAGCTGAATTAATTTGGAGATGCCAATCTCTACCAGATTTATGAACTATTAGGTGCAAGATTTTGAGAATTGTCTTATTAGAAGCTTCTGCTTGTCCATTACCCTAAGGATAATAGATAGATGACCAATGTTGAATAATTTTGAATTTGGTGCATAAGTATGTCAGGTCCTTATTCTTGAATTATCCTCCATTGTCAGTGATAATGGATGAGGGTACACCATATCTACAAATGATATAGTTCAGTATTAACATAGCCATAGACTTGCCATCAGCTATAGCTAGAGGCACTGCCTCAACCCACTTGGTAAAATAATCAGTAGCTATGATGATAAATTTATGTCCTCTTGAAGAAGGATTTATCTGACCAACCAAGTGAAAGGCCCATTACTGAAATGGCCAGAAACTGATGAGAGGACTAAGCTCTTTAGGAGGAGCATGAATCAGATTCCCATGAAATTGGCATTGTTTGCAAGTCTTGGCATATTGAACAGCTTATTTTTCCATGTCCAGCTAATAATAACCAGCTCTAATAAGTTTCTGGGCTAACATTAGACCATTCGAATGAGACCCACAGATACCTTCATGTACCTCAACTAGCGCACATTTGGACTCATCAGGTTCTAAACACCTAAGGAGGGTACCCTCTAGACCCCGTCTATACAAGTCATTTTCTATGAGGACATACTGTGAAGTGGTATGAATTAGGTGATGCTTTTCATTCCAGGTATAGGTTTCTGGAATGATCTGGTCATGAAACTAGGAATAGATATGGTGGTAGAAAGATGAATTATATCCAATGACTGAACAGATCATCCTAGATTTAGGAATATCATAGGCAGGGTAGTGTAATGCCTCCACTAGGAATTCGTGTCTAAAGTCATTTTTTGGCATTTGTAACATTGAAGCAAGAGTGGCCATAGCATTAGCTACTTTATTGTCTGCCCTTGGAATTTGCTAGAAAGAAATGTGTGCAAAATATTGTTTGAGATCATCCACCATTCTTTTGTAAGGTACTAGCTTGTCGTCTTTTGTTTGGTAAACATCATTGACTTGGCTGATGATTAACTAAGAGTCTCCAAAGACCTTGAGCTCACCCACACGCCATTCAATGGCTATCTTTATACCATTAATGAGAGCTTCATATTCAGCGATGTTGTTTGTGTAGGGAAACAACAATTTATAAGCTTTTGGAAATGATTATCTTTGAGGTGTAATAAATAGAATGCCTATACCTGATCCTTGTTGAGTGAATGATCCATCAAAGAAAATGCTCCAAGATTGATGTGTGAGAAGCATGATGGACTCATCTAGGAATTCAATACTCAAAGGTTGGTGATCTTTCAGAGGAGCTTCCTCCAACTGATCAGCAATTGCTTTTCCTTTAATAGCTTTTCATTCCACATACTCAATGTCAAATTCACTAAGTATCATCACCCATTTTGCTAATCTACCCATGAGGGCAGCCTTGCTTAATAGGTATTTTAGTGGATCAATTTTTGCAATAAGCCTTGTAGTATGAGATAGCATATAATGTTGTAACTTCTAAGAAGCAAATACCACTACTAAACAAGCCTTCTCAATGACAAAATAATTCATTTCATAGGAAACCAATGTTCTACTAATATAGTATATGGCTCTCTCTTTGTTGTTCTAATCTTCTTGAGATAGGAGAGCACCCAAAGATGTGTTCATTGCTAAGATGTATAGTATAAGTGGCTTCCCATGAATAGGAGGCATCAAAATAGGTGGATTAGCAAGATAATATTTAATCTAAGTGAGTCCCCTATCACATTCTTCATTCCATTCATAGGTCATACCCTTATGCAAGGTTTTAGTGAACGGTTGCGACTTGTCGGCCAACTGTGAAATGAAGCGCTAAATAGATTGTAGCCTTCCCTATAATCCTCTCATTTGACTGATATTCTTGGGTGGAGGCATGTCCATAATAGCTTGCACCTTTTTAGGATCAACTTCTATGCCTTTAGCTGAAATGATATAACCCAAGAGTTTCCCAGAAGTAACACCGAATGCAATTTTTTTTGGGTTAAGTCTAAGACTAAATTGTTCCATATGGTCAAGGATGGGACCCAAATCAGTGAGATGAGTTCATCACTACATGCTCTTGGGTAGAGTATCATCCACATAATCCTCCATCATTTTATGCATCATATCATGGAAAATAGTAGTGACAACTCTTTGATATGTTGCTCTAGTATTCTTAAGCCCAAAAGGCATGACATTCTAGCAAAAGGTGCCCAAGGCACATCTAAAAGTGGTCTTTTCTTGATCTTCTAGTGCAATTTTTATTTGATTATAGCCAGAAAAGCTATCCATCAAGGAATACATCTCATATCCTACTATCATATCAACTATCATATCAATATTAGGCAGCGGGAAGTCATCTATAGGACATGCCTTATTTAGATCTCTGAATTCTATACACACACAAATGGATTTATCATGTTTAGTAACTGGAACAATGTTTGAAATCCATTCCACATAATCAATAGTTCTTATGAAACCAACCTTAAGAAGCTTTTCTAGATCTGCTTTAACCAAAAGTGCTACATGTGGATGCATCTTTTGTAGCTTCTATTTAACAGGTTTAATACCTGGTGCAATGGAAAAATGGTGCATGATTAGATTGGGGTCTAATCTAGGAATGTCAGATTAGGTCCATGCAAAGTTTATTTTCTTGCTCTGAAAGAAGTTAGTGAACTCTTGTTTTTCTTTGGCAGACAATGATTGTGCTAGATGAATAATTTGTGGAGTAGCCTCTGTACCCAAATTTACTGGTTGTGTCAGCTCAATCAATACTGATGATCTCTCTTGAGAGTAATTCAGAAGGGTATCAAGTATCTCATCCTTGGGCGCTATAGAGAGGTTTTCACCCTCGGATACATCTTTTATTTTACTATTTTTGGCTCTAATACTGCCACAAAGCGGTTTTCACCATCAAAGCATCTATTTTTTCTTCTTTTAATTTTTTGACAAAGATACTTGATATCCGCCTCTATCATGCTGACACTGCTTTCACTGGTGGAGGAAATCACAAGTTCAATAGCATGGAGGTAACAGGCTAAATCATAATCATTCTGGAATGTTAGGACTTCATTGGATGTGGAAGGGGAGTTCCAATTTATTAGATCAGGATGGCAGAGTGAAAGGGAAGTAGTGACTGGTTCAATTGCATTCATGGTATAACCATCAAAAGCATGGATGAGCAAGTCAAGACCTAGAGTGATCTCATCCAAAGGATCATTTGAATCCCTATAAGACCTTATGTCAGAAGTAGAGGACAAGTTAACACCGGTGGCATCTAATTCATGCGGCCTAGCGCTAGACCCTTCATCTACTTTAAGGAGTCTTTCATACATGTGAATAGTATCTATGTCTACATCATAAGTAGCATTAGACAAAGATTCAAACTCATATTCATGTGAGTCAGTACTTGATGTGGGAATTTCATTAATACTAGTTGTATCACTTGACTCATCTTCATTCCTTGTGGCATTAATAGCTTGTTGAAGTTGTCCTTGCTCAAGATACTTTTGAAAATGTGGTGGCCTATATTGTTCACTTGGAAAATTAGTATCATCATTTAGTGTTTCTTTCCATTCCTCATATTTGAATTGATACACTGAAGAAGTTTTATCAGAATCAGTATCAGTCTCTACCATGTGGACAGGTATGATAGGCTCATCAGGTTCTGCAAAGAGTGCCGCAAGATCTAGAGGAATAGGATATGGAAATGTGTCTTCATCAGAGTTGGCCTATGGATTTACCTCTGGAGTGGCATCTTCAATTTCTTGTTCAGGTTCTGGTTCAGGTTCTGGCACAAACTTGTTAATCCCTAAATGAAAGGGGATCTTCTTGAAACCTAAGCCAGTGGTATCCTTTGTCCTACGACATGTAGCTTCAATGGGCTTTAGCAAACCATTGTCATTCTTCCCTATAGGACCACTCCCCTTATAGCTGAAGTGCTTCATGATCTTGAAGGCCTCATTATATGGTTCTTGCTCTAAATCTGGAGGTGGAGTAGTTGTTTTAGCTATCTCATTTCCTTTAAAGATCCAAGCTTTGACAGCTCTTTCTTCATCTTCATCTTCTAAAGGTATAGAGGCCCTTACAAAGGCCCCATCATAAAATGTTTGAGGAGAAGCATTAGAAGGTTTATTATTCTTGAAAGGTCTCCCATAAGAGTGTGGGGACAAAGGTAGAGCAGCAAGTGATAGCACAGGTTCAATTCGGTATTCTCCCATGCCTATATCCTTAAGTCTCAAAGTTTGTTCCATTTCTTTCAACTTAGCATCATAAAACTCAGTGGATTATCTATTAGCCAGAACAAAGCTATCTGCAGATTGCGCAAGAGTGTTGCAAGAGTAATTGGTATTAGCAGGCACAGTGACTTCTACCCCATGGAATGGAAACTTAATGCATTGATGGTACATGGATGGAATAGCCTGCATCTCATGAATCCAAGGCCTACCCAACAAGATATTGTAGGCAAGAGGAATATCAAGAACTTGAAATGTAACATCTCTCTTAATAGGTCCTACGCGGATAGGTAGCATAACTAAGCCTTGGGACTTGTGTTCTTCCTCATCATAAGCTTTGATGGTAATCTTTTTGTGAGATTCTACACAATTCTCATCATATCCTAGCTAAGTAAGCAGCTTAGCGGAATAGATATTAAGACCAGCACCATTGTGTATGAGCACTCGGTAGATGCGCTTAAGACCTATCATGACCTCTATATGCAAGGGAGCATTATGCGGGTAACTCAAAGAGTGATCATCTTCTTCAGAGAAGGATAGATAGTGAGGTGAGGTCAAATGACCCACCATAGATTGGAACTGGTTGAGATCAAGATCCTTGGGAACATTTTCCTCAGTGAGGGCTTTATCCAAAATTTGCTTGTGAGCAGGCGAGATCTTCAACAACTCAGAAATGGTGATCTAAGCATTGGTTCACTGGAGTTGATCTAAGATGCTATAACTAGCCAAGCTAGATGTAGGAACAGATTTCGTGTTCTCATTGGTAGGGCCAACAACAATCTTATCTGTAGTTTGTTTCGGAGTGGATGTAGAAGTATCAGGACCCTTATCCATAGTTTTCTTCAGAGTGGATGTAGAAGTATCAGGACCTTTCAAAACAACTCTCCCTCGTGATCAAGTGACAACATTAGCACAGTCTTGAGGTTGTTCAGATTCAAACGAACAAGATGTAGAACTATGCAAGATGAAAGGAGTCTTAGGTTTGGGAGAGTCACCGCTTCCCTTAATAGTAATCATGTCACAATACTCTATCTCAATAGGTTCAATCATACCAATAACATTGTCATCATTAGTGTATGTGTAATTGACTTTAGCATTGGTATTCTTGGCGTTTGAAGACTCACCCTTCTCATGAGGAGGGAAGGGATCCTTAAATGCTTGATGGTTCAAATTTTTGTTATGGCCATCCACAACAATGTCACCACTATCAATCAAATCTTGGACTTTATGTTTCAGTTGAAGACAAGTAGAAGTCTTATGACCCTTATTCTGGTGATAGTCACAATAAGCGTTGTCATTCCACCAATGAGGTCATGGTTGTGGGTCATAAAGACACTTTTCCAAAGAAGTAAGAATATGATTCTACACAAGAGTTTTATAGACCACATCAAGTGGTTCTCCCAAGGAAGTGAATTCACGCTTGGGTCGAGATGCCCAAGGTTTGTCTCTAGAAAACCTCGAAGGTTGCTGATTTTCTACCACAGGCTTTCTAGCTGCTTTAACTGCTTGTATGGTGGAAGAGAGATTAAAACCAAACTTAGCAAGTTGCGGGGTCACATTGGCGACCACTCCATCATTCACTATGTCTCTATTCTTATTCACAAACTTCCCTTTATCCTTATTCAAGTTTGAAGATCCCTGCTTGTTGTCTTTACTCAAAGTCAATTCACCTTTCTTGATCATAAAGGCCTCTACTCGCACTGCTTGTTTGATCATGCTATCAAAAATTAGAGGACCTTGTAATTGCACTTGGTATCCAAAGTCTAAGACAAGATTGTCCAAGAAAATGTCGAGTCTCTCGAACTCTGGTAGCTTGTGAGGACACCTTGTACATAATTGTCTCCACCTTTGGAGGAATGTTAGGAAAGATTCTCCTTGTCACTGTTTTAAATTGCAAAGATCCTAGATGTTGACAGGATGCTGAATATTATGTGAGTAATGTTGGAGAAATAGATTAGCCATTTCATCAAAAGTCTTAATGCCAGTAGGCAATCTAGAAAACCATTCCATCGTGGGTCCACCCAAACTACGAGGAAATAAGCACATAAGATATGTTTGATCATGCATAAATTCCATAGATAATGTGACAAACTCCCTTAAGTGATCTTGGGGATTGGTTGCACCCAAGTATTTGTCATATTTAAGGAGTTCTACACCTTTGGGAAAAGGTGGCATATGAAGACTTCTATCAAAAGGGAAAGGACAAATGCTTTCCATTGTAAATTGTTGAGCAGGTCTATCCTTATCCTTCACAAGTTGACTAATTTGATCTTGCATGTCTCAAACCATCTTTTGCAACTTTGCGGTCTTAGTTTCTTATTCCTTGGCTACAAGTGTTTCAACTTGATAGTATGGGGGTAACTTGGCCCCTTGTTTAGCTAACTCAAGGAAGTATTTTTCTTTGTCCTTTAGGAGAAGGATCTCCATCATTTTAACAAGACTCTTATTAGCTTTGGTGGTGTTTATATCATGTTGAGCTATCACATCATTTTCATTCCCAAGGATCTCATAATTGCTCAGAATCTGATCTTGTTGCTAATCATCTTGGTTTTGATCGAATAGAGGAGGGCGATAGAAATATGCAAGTTGTCGATCGCCTTGAGGTTTGTTTCGAGATTGATCATCATTGTGGGACTGATTTTGGTCATGTTGAGATTGACCATGATGTTTCTCATTTCAAGGTTGAGCATGACATGGGTCATTAGAGGTTTGACCATGATACTGATTATTTTGAGATTGATCAAAAGTTTGACTGTACTTGCCTGGTTGGAAATCAAACGGATCTCCCATCTTGTTGTAGACTTGCGTAGTACATGAAGACTTAGTAAAGTGATATGAACGAGATCGAAAGGGTGTGACTAAGGTAACCTTTGGTGAATGAATAGGATCAAAAGATTTAACAAATTTAAGAAAGAAAATATGATCAATAGTATCAATAGATTCAATGATAGGACTATTCTCAGCAAGATCAATAGGTACGATAATAGGATTAGTCCAAGGAAAAGGTCTCTCAATGTTATGAAACAATGAGTTGTCTTGGAAGAATGAGTTGTCTTGCTCTTGGAATGAGAAACTAGGTTGTGCTTCAAACAATGGATTAAAACACTCTTGGAATACCGAAGGTGATGGTTGAGACGGGAAATCTTTTGAAGTACTTAATGAGGAACTCGAGGATATCTCACAAAGTTTAGATTTCGCAACAAATTCTAGATGATCTATTTCTTGATTAGGAGGTTCGCTTCTACCTTGATCAGTATTCTGAATGGGATAAGTCTTTCCACTTCTAGTTGTGACATTCATAGACAAAGATGTGATGAGAGAAGACTTGGGATAATGCTATACTTTGTCTCTAAGATAATGGAAAGGAGATAAATGGCTAGAATAGCCAAGATGCGAGATGGACCTGGTACGAATCATCAAAAGAGGGGGCTAGAATAGCCGAGATAAGACTATCGCAACATGAGATACAAAAGCCATAAAGAGATAGGTAAACCAATGAGAGAAAACATGAGTCAAGGAAAAGATCAATCAATTCCTAACTTGAGACAACCAGTTTACGATAGTGAATGATAGGAAAATAGAAAAATAGACCTCAGACAAAAAGCAGATCAGATAAAAATTCAAACAATCAACGGCAAACAAGTCTCAATAATGCAAGAGTTCATCTACTTCTATTAGTTTCTAACATATTTGAAAGACAGAGATCACCTTTATTGTTGCACCAACGTGGTCCTGAATTCCCTTGCTTGCCAAATGCCTGTCATTGGTTCTGTTGATTTCTTGTATAATCTACTTTATAGTTTTCTGTCTCTGACAATAACTTTTGTTCTTCACAATGTGCTCTTTCAACTTCCCATAAACATCTGTAACAGTTTCATTCAGTTCAAACCAATCACACAACCTATCACCAAACATCTTTATTTTCCCCTAGAAGAATTTTTTTATTTGTTTGATTGTATTATTTACATTGTCATTCAAGATGTTTTCATAATTTTTAATTGTATTATTCGCCTTCTTTCGGTCTTCTTTCATTTCTGAGAACTGGGGTTCACCATGTTGTCTTATTTGCTCTACTTTCTCTTCCCACTCTTTTGCTTTCTCTTCCCACTCTTTTGTTTCTACCCTCTCATTCTCCAATTCTTTCTTTAAGCTATTGGTTGCATGTCCCACATTCTCCAATTTTTTGTAGAAACTTAATGAAGAGGCTTTTTCATCCTCAAGTTTATTTCCACTCTGTTCCAATTTTTCCCTTAGATTTTTCAGTTCTGCATCCATATGTTCTTGTTGTCCAATTGCTTCTTTAGATGATGAATTTTTTATCCTTCTCTCTAATTCTTTGCACCTATTTTCTGCTGCTTTCTTAGTTGCCTTTACATTTGCCAGGTCTACCTTTAACTTATCTATTGTGCTATGAAGCTTTCCTTTCTCTCTCTCCAACTTCATCAGTGAACTGTAGACCACTTGGTTGGTCATTTTTGACACATTTATCTTGTCCACATTTTTAATTTTGGATAAATCCATTTGGAGGGTGCTAACTTGAAATTGAGATGGATCTAACTGACTCTCTAGTGGATTGTTATCTCTAGCTGGGGGCATCACAACCATGAATTCCATCATATATTTTTTTGGGTCATATGTAGGAAATAACCTATTGGATGCAGATTCTACATCACAAGCTGCAACAACTGCTTCCATCTTCATTTTCTTTCTATTTTCTCTATTCCTATTTTTTTATTGTTCATAGTTAGTTACAAAATCATTGTAATGAAAATCAGGGTTTTGTGACACAACTAAATGTTTGAATGGTGAAATAGTACTTTCACTGATGTACAAGCTTCCACCTATGTTGCATGTGGTTCTGCTAATTCCACCATGAGGATTAGCAACACCCTGACCCATTACAAGTGGAGTTTTTGGACTGTTCTGAGGGTTTTGTCTTGAAGGTTGGGCAATTATTGGACTCACAGTCACCATTGGCATTGTTGTACTAATACTTGTGTATGTGGTTGAACGTGGACCTCTAATCCAACTACACACGCAACATAGTCATTACTCACACAATCGAATTACGAAAGAGAGTATTGATTACTCAATTCAAAATTCATGGTGAAGTGATATGTTGCCTCCTATGTAGATGGGGTGTTTAATTACTCTCAAAACAAGAGCCAACAACCATAATACCAATACTACAATGGAGGATTTGAAAGCTTATGAAGATAAGTAAAAGTGCAATTAATCTAAGATGAAGATGCAGTTTATAATCTAGAATGGAGTGCAGATTTTAGTCTAACAATTTGAAAGTAAATATGGAATGCAGATTCTAGCCTAAAGAACTTGAAATAAAGATGAGATTAAGCTATGAGAAAGTAAGGAAACTAATTATAATGAAGATGCAATATTAAACTAGATGAAATTAATCTAAAATATACAATGAAAGCTTGAAATAATGAAATTGAGATAAAAAAAAAATGCTATAGTTTAGTTACTCTGAAAATTGCTCCCCTTTGAATGAAGAATGAGGTTCATTAAATAGACAAGCCTGAGGAGAGAATGAAGAGGTTCTTGATTTGAAACTCCTGACCAATTGAGACAAAAAGGCGTGAATTACTTAATTAAAAGAATGTTTATTGCCACATAAGGGTGACCGTTCGAATAATTTGAATTATTAATTCAAATAAAGGTGTCAATTCAAATAACAAGTAATATTAATTCCTTTTTATTTATATTAGCCAAATGGGGTGGGTTTAATTTAATTTAAAGCACATAGGAATTTAGAATTAAATTAATTTATCATAGGGGTAATTTAGCTTATAAAAGTCGAAGACTTTAGGAATTAATTTTAATATTTGATTAATGCAATTTAGGGTTTTTACAATTGACATCAAGTCGAATTAAGTCAGGTAGGAGAGAGAAAATTGCCTAGTAAACTAGGACTTTGATGATGTATAATTGACGAAAATGCACCAAAATTGATTGAATTTATTAGGTGCCAATTTTGGGGTATTACAACTTGTAGTTGTCATAACCTTTTTCTTCTTTACCCTACCTTGATCTCTGGGAACAATTGTTTTCGTGTCTATCTACAATGTCCTTTCAGACCACTAGTTATAGAACTATACCCATGATATCCATAGCTATGGGAGTGGCAATTGATTGAGATTGAATCTGAGTGCTTGCAATAGGTGGAACTGTATTTGAAGCTGGAACTAATGGAATTGACTAAGTTGATGAATGTGATGATTGAACTCCAAGCCCAAGGCCCGGTTTCGCACCATGTTTTGGTGGAGGTAGTGGGTCAGGTGCAGACCACACCCCTTTTCCATTGGGACCTAGACCACCACTACCTCGGTAGCCTATTTTTTGTATAATATCTTCCCCTTTGGTATATTTATCTTTTGTGGACTTATCAAGTCCTCTACTAATTGTGGGATTCACATTGGATGTGGGATCCACAAAGTCCTGGTCATAGTCATCATCATCAGTGACATTTGCTTCAGCTGGATGCTCCTTATTCCACAAGTCATTAAACATTTTATCCTCTTTCACCTTATAAATATCTTTAGAGGTCTTTGGCTCACCGAGTTTCTTCCTCATTTCCCAAAAATCTTTAATTTTGGTTCGAGTCCAATTATATCCATACATTCATCCATTAGGTCATTTGGAATAGATTTTGTAGATGGTTGAGCAGCTTTCTGGTAGAAATTAGACAATGTCATGGCCTACACTTTTCCTTTCTATTTGTGCAATGCCATAATTTGTGATGACAATTCCTGTATTGACATATTATTTTCAGTAGCATATTTCTCCATCTCTTTTTTTACCTCCTCCCAAGAATCCATGTTTTTAAAATTTTCAATCAATGGCATACTTTCATGTTGACATTTGCTTACAAAGTTCCCATTCTCTCTAAGCTTTGTTCTAATTATGTTGAGTGGATCATACTGCCAGTGACTGAAAAATTGTAAAAAAGGCTTCTACCACTTTGAATCCTCTTCTCTCAAATGTGAACCCTCCAAATGAGAAAGGAAAGGAAATATCATTTTCTTTTGCTAACCATTAAAGAGTACATCTGTTCTCTCCATCTGTTGTACATATTCCAATGCAAATACCCTCTTTGTGACATGTATTAGAAGTTTGTAGGGTTCTACTACTGAACCGTAAAACCTTAACACTGTGTACTCTTCCATGAAGTACCAGTCAGCCAATTGTATTTAACTTCCAAGTTGAATTAAATCTCTACAAGTAGCAAGTAATCTAGGCATTGGAGTTCTTGTAATTTTATTGTACATTGGTGCCAAAAAGAAGTCTACAAAATTGTTGTAGTTCCTTCTGATATCAATCATCCTTATCTGAGGTGTCAACTCATATATTGGATTTTGGCCCTGATTGCAAAGCTTGTTTGTCTGAAATATTGCATGATGCTTTGCTAAGAGAAGATAACACAAGTAGGTTGTGAATCTAAATATCTTTTGTGAACCTATTTTAATCATTAGTAATTGTTCTTGCATGCAATGAACAATGTGCTCAATAAAATAATATTTTACTGGTTCTTTTTCAAAATGAATATGAAAAAGCATTTCAAGAATATTGGCACCCACTTCTTTCTTACTATCCAATCCCAAACAAAATGCTAGCAAGTAAATACTATCCTGAACCCATGGCACAAAAATTTCATAATCATAAGGAGGCCTATGATCTGGACTCAGGCTTGAACCATTTGTTATTCCTCTGATATAAGGATCTCTCTATGTTGCATCTATTTTTCTTAATCCTCTGCCAACTTTCTTAGGTCAATTTGCACATTTGAGTTTTGTTGTTCAAACCCTAGGTTCAACAGACTAGAAAATTCACTCTCGGTTATGGAGAAAATTTCCTCCTGAGTATTTTTATTCACAATTGATTTTTTATTTTTATCATAATTTTTGACATAGACCATGACAATTTCTGGGCAAGGGAATACTTGAGGTAACGCCATGCTTGCTAACCCAACATTCCATGATGCAATTTTATTTGCCATTGCATTTACCTTGGGGTTAAATGAAGAAAATTGAACCCTTATTTGGATCATTCCACTTGTTTTCAATTGCAAATCTAATTTCCATTATTCCCTTATTTCCATGAATAACAGGATCATAAATATCATGGAATAAATCCGTGAAACCTGGTGTTTTAAGCAGATTGTGGAATTCTATTATCTGACTTGTCTTTTTACTCATAGTCTTACTCTTGATCATTGTTTTTCCAATCGTGGTAAGCTGGTAAGTGGTAACCTAAACTGGTATCACTATTTACTCATAGGAAAATTCAAATATTTATACACAGCTATAAGCCTACAATTTACAGGGATGATTCAAGAATCAAAATTAAACCCTAACAAGTAATAGGATAATTTTTTCTATAATATAAATAGTAAAGTTGTAAATCAAGAGATTTGAAAAATTTAAAATGCGGGACCTAGGTGTTCAAGATTTTAGTAGTTACCCATTACCCTTAGTTTCAATTTTTGCAGACTTTGACTGGGAACGAAGCTTCAGCTGAGAGACTTTGTTGCACTTGCTTTCCTCAACATAGAAATTTAGAATCCATAAACCCTTTCTAAATTTGCAAACTACTAGAAAGTGAAACTTAAAGCACCAAAATTGTACAATCTAGACTAGTCGTCACCACTCATCTAACGGCTAACTCACCTCATGACTATGAGTCAAACATGTCATGTCATCATCAAATGGCATTGTTCATAGGACCATGTGAGATTGTGAGTGGAATGTCTTACGTGTTTAGTGACACATGTCATGATTTCAGAACAGGTTTGAAAAGATGGGGTTGCTTTTCCCTTTCATCCCGAAATACAAATTCGGTCATTGATCTACAATAATCCAATGGTCATAATGGTGTTGTGTGCCTGTGATGGCCCTGAGCCCCGTGGGTCCCATTAACTCACCTAGTCACCACTCATCTGACAGCTGACTCACCTCACGACTACGAGTCAAACGTGTCACGTCATCATCAAATGGCATTGTTGGTAGGACCATGCGAGACTGTGAGTGGAACATCTTACGTGTTTAGTGACACGTGTCATGATTCTAGAATGGGTTTGAAAAGATGGGGTTGCTTTTCCCTTTCATCCCAAAATACAACTTCAGTCATTGATCTACAATAATCCAACAGTCATAATGGCATTGTGTGTCTGTGGTGGCTTTGGGCCCCGTGGGTCCCATCAACTCACCTAGTCACCACTCATCTAACGGTTGACTCACCTCATGACTACGAGTCAGACGTGTCACGTCATCATCAAATGGCATTATTGGTAGGACCATGCAAGACTACGAGTGGAATGTCTTACGTGTTTAGTGACACGTGTCATGATTCTGGAACAGGTTTGAAAAGATGGGGTTTCTTTTCCCTTTCATCCCGAAATACAACTTCGCTCGTTGATCTACAATAATCCAATGGTCATAATGGTGTTGTGTGCCTATGGTGGCCCTGATCCCCCGTGGGTCCCATTAACTCATCTAGTCACCACTCACCTGACGTCTGACTCACCTCACGACTACGAGTCAGATGTGTCATGTCATCATTAAATGGCATTGTTGGTAGGACCATGTGAGACTACGACAGAGAAGTCAAAGAACCATTTTTTGTACAAATTGAGATGAGCTAAAGCTTGCAAAATTTTCATTATTTTCTTTTCATAAAATTATAATTACATAAACATTGTCTAGTTCCACTTCCAAAACAAAGAGGAACCTACTATAAACAAAAAAAACCAAAAAATGAAGTATGTTTTTATCAAAAAAAACCACTAGTAGACTAGTAGTCCGGTGTCTACTTCTAGTACAATAGTAAATACTACAAAAAGAAACCTACTATAAACAAAAAAACCCATAAACTTTTTATCAAAAAAAACTAGTAGTAGTCCACTACTGATTTTGGCCTTCGGCTCCATCTAAGTAGAATTCACGAGAGATGATTTTCTGCGAGAATTCATTGAGCCACCCGAATTGCCCCACCTCAGCCTCCTCTTTGTTAAGGGAAAACCACTTTCAGAGAAAATCCCTAGCAATCAGGGCCCATTTCCTATGGCACTTATACTACCCAGCATTGAGGCCCAAAAGAAAAGGTTGCATGGCCACATTCTGGCCTGGGAGGAGAAGCTTGGGTATTTCACTTGCCCAAGAGATCCCCAGCCCTATTTTTGCGAACACGACAACATCAACATTGTCCCCCAGGTATTCTTCTTTAGAAGCCCTCCCCAGTAGCATTAACATGTCCACCTTCTCTCCTCTGAGGTTAAGAAGAGATGCCAAAAAATGGGATGTAATGTCCGTGTTGACCCGGTGCCTATCTTCATTGTTCAGAAACTCTCAGCCCAACACCATTTTCACAGCCTCTATAATGAAAGGCCCACTATCCTTACAAATAGATTCTAAGGTTTCATTAGTAAAGGAACCCAGAAAGGCCTTATGGGCCTCCTCAAATGTGCATATAAGCCTAATTGGAGTGTTCATCTGAAACAGTAAAACTACAGAAAACTTAAAAATAAATTATTTGCAGACCGCAGACCCTAAACAAACAAATTATCTAGCAAACGCCAAAGACAAATTGATGAATAATAAAGTAGATCATCTATAAATAGCCCTTGAATTCTTGATCATTACTTAGCAATAAATTATCTTGTGTTTAATGGTATTAAATCTATTGTGCCTCTAAATCTTTCATGTAAATCTTTCCCCTAAATGCATGCATGTGAGAAATTAAAATTTTGGACTTAATCTTTCATATCTGGTAGTAAATCTTTCCCATAAATGCAAAATATGTCAGATATCGGTTATAGCGTCTATACAAATTTTGAAGTGGTGCGTGTCTACTCTGCGTGACAAGTTAAAGAATGTTGCTTGTCATTGACAAGGCATTTATTGCTTACCGAGTTAAGAGGTTACAAGTTTCACTATAGTAATAGAACTGTGAATATCGATACCAACATGTGTCCACTGTAGTCTGCAAACAAGTTACCCTTATTTGATACGTGTCAACATTCCGGTGACTTCCTCCACAACTCTATTTCCTTCAAGAAATTGGGGCTGAAATTAAACTTCAGCCATTGATCTTGGATCATCAGATGGTATCAAATAATATATTTAACATTATAAAATAATGTATGTATGTTAGGTATGTTAGTCTAAGGTATTATAACAAAATATTTCCCATCTTTTGAAAATCGCCAACAAAATATATTTTTTTGCCATAATTAACGAATGATTAGCCAATAAAATAAATAAATTTTTAAACGGTACATAAAATTCGCCAATACAAATATTTTTTTTACCCTTCAAAAGAAAATCATTCACCTCATATATTATTATTTTTTACTTGAAAAGAAAATTATTCGCCTCATATATTATAATTTTTTACTTCAAAAGAAAATTATTCACTAGCAATTTATGAAATTTTCATTCGACGAGGAAAAAATCACCAATAAAAACTATGAAAAATCATGGATTTTAAAAAAAAATCGCCTGCATTAAAACAAATTCCCCCCTAAAATAATGTACGATTCTCTAAGATTTTACGCTTTTTCCTAAAAGGGGGTTTCTTAAAGTTATCCATGATTAGGACATTATGTGATTAGTTCATTTACACAAAACTTGTAAACAATGTGATTAATTCATGCATATGCCACATATAATTGGCTAACCCATTGATGCATCACAAGTAACTAGTTAAAAGATAAGAGTTTAAAATTACTATAAATGTCTTCACTTTTTCTTGGTTCATTAGCATATAAAACTTTTAGTATGCTTTAACCTAAAAGAAATGTGAGTACATCCCACACTACACTATGGGTCCATCTTTCCAAGCTTGATGTCAACTATGATGATGGGAAAATATTGCATATTACTTGTTACCATTAGCAACAAGGTCAATTTTTTATAGAAGGTTGAGCAAAGTTGTGAAAGGCCCACCAAGTGCAAAACTCCTTCACTTGCACACCTTGGAGTGTGATTGAAATGAGGTAAAGAGAAGATATTTTTTGTGTTCTTAAATTAGTTTAATGGATTTCACAATTTCTTATTGTGTGCTAAAATGTTGTCACACTTCTATGAATCCTTACATGCAAGAAAACTCAAGAATGAGCCCTCACAAATCGATCCATAGCTCTCTATGCATGGAGTTGCAAGATTTGTAAAATTGCTCTCAGCTAGAGCTATAAACTCATGACCTTACTAGTCAACCATACAATGAGAGATTCCAAATCAAAGACAAGGGCAAGAATGCCAATATCTCCAATGAAACTAAATGTATGCAATGCAATGCAAATCTATATGACAATGCAAGTTAATCTATTCCATAAAAAGAAATCTAAGCTAATATGCCATGATAATTCAACTAAGAAAGGAAATATGCAACTACAATAAAATGCAACAACAAGTCTTCAAAGCTTGGATGTAGAATGTCTTCAAAGAGCTCTAAATGACCTAGAAAACCTGCAGCATAACATTAGCATGAAAACCTAAGATATGAAAATGAAGAAGAGAGCTCTTCTTTTATAGGAAATGAAAAGGAATGGACCATTGTGATTAAGAGGCAAAAGACTTAATCAACAGTGGAGGAAAAAAGAAGCTTGATCCTTGTGCACAAATATCCTCCAATAGGAAAATAGGAGTTGACTTTATGTCCATATGAGACAAAAAGCATTTTTTTACTTTTTATAAAATAAGAATAAATGTTTTATTTGTGCAACTTAGGATAAGAGGAAAAGTGGAGATTTTTTATTTAAATAAAAGGGGAGGAAATTCCTTTTAATTCAATAAAGGCTTAGGATAAAGTGATTTTATTATTTAATTAAAAGAGATTTTTAATTAATTAAAAGGGAGCATGTTTTTTTAATTAAATAAGATTTTTATTTTTTATTTTTTTTCTCTTTTAAATTAAATAAGGTTCAAACCTTAGGAAATATCGAATTGATTATGATTTGATCAAGAAAATTAATATAATTGATATTGTTGATTTTTGAAAATATTGATTCAGGGATTTGATAAATTACAGAAATGGGGCCCAAAGTCTAGGCGACCATTTTAGGGTGCATACATTTGCCCCTCTTTGACTAATGTGTGATCATTCTGGGAACACATGTAGTCAAAGAAGAATTGAAATGTGAGATCGATTTGGGATCACAAAACAACCCAGATGTGTGTTCATTTTGGGAATACATCAGGACAAAAATAAGCAAAAGACAAGACCAACACCGTCGCTGCTAGGTGCAAATCAAGCCTTAGACAAAACTATCACCGTCGCTACTAGGCAATAATCAAGTCTAAAAAATAGGAGATAAAAATTGAAAGACAAAATCACCACCGTCGCTGCTAGGTGATAATCAAGTCTAAAAATAAGAATCTCAAGCTGAGCTGAATGATAAAGCTGAATCAAAGATTAAAGCTGATAGGTACTACCCCCTCGGAATCGAAATTGAAATCAGGTTGAGTAGAACAACAAACTAATAAACTTAATCAAGTCACAATAAATCATAATCAAAGGATGGAGCATGATAGGATAACCATCAAACAGTGAAGATATGCCCCAAGTTGACTAGATTTGACTGGGAAAGATATAGGATAAAGATTAAGTCAAACCTCAGAGAGAGGAAGTGAAAGGGGTGAATGAAAGAATAGAAGTTTGAAAGACATGGAAAGGAAGAAATTCCATCAAAAATCGAAGAATTGTGCCTCAAATGGTCAGTCAACTGCGTAGAAGAATGAGAAAGCTTGGAAACACGACTCAGATTTTGATTTCGAGTCTGAAAATGGATAGAAAATGATGTGATATGAAAGACCAAAAATGAAAGATATGATCAAGAAGAATCAAAAAATGAGCACAGTTGACCAACTAGTCCGTAGATGATAAAAAGGAGAGCTCTCTCCATATGCAAGATGCAAAAACTAAACTATGATGAGCCTAAGAATGCAAGCTACTATGAAAGTGGTTGACTTGCAAGGTCACAACGCCTATAGACATCTAATTATCATCATCGAGTGTTATTGGTAGTGTCGCAAGATCATACAATGCACACTAGCATAACTATGTGGATATGAATATGATCTTTATTAGATAGAAATGTGGAAATCCCACCTAGGCATCAAAGACATGGAGGTCAAGATGACTAATGCAGTGAGATTACCTAAGTTTGATATGGCGAGATTATGCTTGTATCAAGACACATAAAAGTCAAGATAACTAGAAGCATGCACTCACAAAACAGTCAAGGATAATATCTTGTCAATCCCTAGTGTCAAGTAAGACCAGCATAAATGCTCATGACAGGTAGGACCAACAAAATATACCCACAAGCAGATAAAGAAATAAAACATGTTCTCATTCCCTCAGTCTTCTAGCTATGCATCATCAAAAACTTCTCAGGGAGAGACCACTCATCAAAGAAATCCTCATAGACAGTATACAAAGAAAAATAAAGTCAACATATCTCAACAAGTTGATTGTTTAAGTGCGTGTGTGTTGGTCATAGAGTCAAACTCTGATCATCACATTTGCAAATGAGCAATATCGCATCATACTTAGACTATTGGGTAAGACATCTGATAAGTGTTAAGAAACACTCGACGTAGGGGTAGTGTTGAAAAACACTGTTTGGGGTGTTGTTGAAAAACACCTATTATGAAATGCCCCAAGAGACAAACGCACCTAAAGGACCAATGCTAATAGGTATGCCCCTTAGACAAAGGTAAAGACCAATTCTACACCAAGTCAAATAAGGTCAAGGCATGATGGAAAGTGGCTAAGTGTCGAGGACGCATGCTAACAAATAGGGGTGCAAAGGCCTCAAGTAGCGCCTGTTTCCAGGTTTTCACCACTTGGATTTATTGCAATTTTTTTTTTTCTTTTTTTTTGTTTTTTTGCTACCAAGGCGCCTATTTCCAGGTTTTCACCAAGGCACTTTTTCTTTTTTTTTTGAATTTTTGATTTTTTTAAAAAAAATTTGTATTTTTTCAGGACTTTTTATACTTTTTAGAATTTTTTCAGCATCATATATCAATTTTTTGGTATTTTTTCAGGATCATAAAATATGTACAAGGGATGCCCCCAGACAGAATGAGCATCAAACTCCCAAGCAAGATCACATCGTGTAGTCCCAATGTCTAGCAAGGTGGAAAACAAGATGGATAAGCAAGCTGGTGGAGGAAAGGAGAATGAAAGCGAACGGAGGGAAGAAATCTTCAAGGTCAAACTAATAAGTAAGGAGCATTCAACTAACTAATAATTTTGTAACAGATGTAAGTTGATGTTTAGTTCTATTGAGTCCAATACAAAGTATATTAGTGTGTTACAAATAATTTTAAGGTAAAGTAATTTATATCATAAATCTTGACTTGGTCAAAGAGTTTCAAATAGATTTCCCTATGCTTCAATACAGAAAAAAATATGTATCATTCATTAATTATGTTTTATTTTTTGTACGAAACATGGATTCCCACTCTTTTGTCTAGTATTCATGTCATTAATGACTCAATTAGATATTGTATTAATTGCATAATTATGTACTAAAACTTTTGATTATGAGGTAATATCCAAGAAGATAATTCAAAAACAAATGATGTCACATATAAAAGCTAAAGAGAAACCAAGAATCGATTGAACCAAGGGGTCAATCATGAATTCTTGAAATAGTGTAAAGATGTATTTTTTAACATTTGTATTTTTAACTATCAAATAAGATAGTGAGATGGCATATTTATAGAAAATATAAATTGAAAGGAATCAAATGTGTAACATTTAATTATATCATTTTGTTGAAACATTGGAATACTAAGAGGGTAGGGGTGAATGAGTATTTACTTAAACTCAAATAGTTTCATTTTCAAATTAAACATAAAATCAGATTTTCCAAAAATAAGAGATGAAAGAAAAACATACACCACATCATTGCACACAAGGACACCAAATTTTACATGGAAACCACAAGAAGACAAAAACCACAATGAGAGTAGTCTCACAATATACATGAATGGGTATTCTAACATTGTTTTAGGGCTACAACCTAAGGAAAAAAATCTCCCTAAAGAATTTTTTATGGAAATGTTAAAGGAAGATTACTTCTCCCTATTTACAATATGTCATTACAACTATAGAAAACATGAACTTGAACTATCATAAGAATGCATCTATCATATGTGAATGTTGAACACCTATTTTTCTCACTTTCCTTCAACTTACACACATCACAATGATTTGATTGTATATATATGTTATCTATAAATATATATTAAAATATCAAATAGGGTAGCTCCAAAATAGATTTTAATCAAAAGCATATAACATTTTACTAGGCGGCCTCATACACATGGATCATGAGATATAATGAGTTGTGGATCAACCCAAAGCATAACTGGGTCTAAAAATATTACAACACATCCTCCAAAGTGGATCCAAAATAAAAACATCATATTGCAAATGAAGTAAATAATATTTTCATGCCAACAATAGTAACTTTACCAAAACTAACAATTATATACCTTTGTGCTACTAGGCAGAGACCAAGAACACCATGCAGATCAAGATATGAGCAATGTATTCATTAACTAGTATCTATATAATGTTCCTCTAAAGACCATTAATAATATTTGTGTAGCCCACTAATCCACTAATTCATATTACAAATGAATGAAAAAAATCAAGATATCATATGGTTTTACCACACCTAAAACTAGTGTCTATTCACAGGTAGACTAATTTACCAATGAGAACCTTAAGATTCATAGGTTGAAATGGTACTTGGATCACATGAAATACTTTTGATACATCAATACCAATAATAGATTTATACCAGGGTTAGATCTAGGAATCCATCACCTACACTGAATTGGTGAAAGCCTATTCAAATCCACCAAGATTTGGGTGGTGTTTATGGGTGTTTTAAAACATTTTTCAACTTAGGAAAAAATATTATGCATATCAACTATCATAAAAGGAATCAAGATATTGAATGAAAAAATGATTGCATCATTGTCATTATAGTTAGGTCTTGGAATTACAAGATAAATTAGTTGCTTATTAAATTATGATGTTTCTCTAAGATGCATACAAGATATGGCCAAACTTCCTAACAAAATAAAAAAAGGTTATATTAAATAGAAATAATTAGTTTTTATTTTACCAATTCTTTGTCAAACTAATCTTAGAAAATTCTATTTGGTCCTAATATAAGTAGATGTTTTTATAAATGTAAAACATAAGGCATAGAAGAGAGAAGTTATAGAGAAAACAAACTAAAAATGTAAACCTTTACATTCATAGTGCCACAAATGCTACACAAACTTCAAAGGAATATTTTTAAATCATAAATATTTTTATGTTAAACACACAATCAATATTACAACTTAACAAGATGGGTTGTAATATGAAAATGTGGTGTTTGGATTGGTCAAGAAAGGTTTCTTACAATCAAAATGTGTAACTAGTGACATGAAAACACATCACAAATTCAATGCATCAACTTAAGTCAAATTTTACACACCCATAATTTAAAAGAAAAATTGTCTTCATCCCTGATGTGCCTTCTCCAAAAAGTTTCCATTAGTAATAGAAAAGGTATTTTTCATATTCATCTATAATGTTCATCTTTGCATTAAATACTTTTAGACAATTATTTTTTGAAAATGTGTAGAAGTGCACTTTCCAAAAAATTGTTTCCTCTCAATACATCTTCATGAGCAAGTCTTTGTCTCTTTGTTTGAAAATATTTTTTTCATGAATATTTGACAAAATATTGAAATTGTAGAATTTGATAGAGCTCAAGGTGTCATGATGTCTAGAGTTCTAGATTAGAGATTAAATCTTGGAAAATTAAAATTTACATTTTTTTAATACAAAACTCACATAATGGATAGAGTAAATGATAAGGCTATAGAATCTTAAATTTAAAAATTTTATTAAATAATTATATGTATATTATTCTTGAGGGTTCTATAGCAAGTAAGGACATCAAAGCATTTGAAAGTAGAGACAAATGGTAAAATCTTACAAAATATAAAAATCATATTATTGTCCTATAAAACCCCTCACAATGTTTAATAATATTGAATTAAGCTAATGATTACTATAATTTTTTTTATGAATTTTTTTTTAATGTGAATAATTTTTTATGGTTTCTATAGTAGTTCAAGACATTAGGGTATTTAGATTTCCATTATTCAAACCAATTTATGTGAAATCCCACAAAATTAAAAGTAATTATTTTTTCATATAAAAACCAACGTAATGTGTAAAATAAAATGATTAGGCCAATGGCTCTTAAAATTTATATCTTTAATAAATTTTAATATGTAAAATATTCTTGAAGGTTTCTATAGGATGACATTAGGACATCCAAAATCCAAAGTCTAGACAACGTAGGTGAATTCCTCCAAATTTGAAAGTTGTATTTTCTACAATTATATTTTGACATCATCAAACACTTATAAACTCTAAAAATTATATTCCTAATATAAAAATTTAAATTATAATTTACAAATTTTTCTATGCAAAGAAGACTTGGGCCTAACTCTATAGGAGGTTGTTACATCGAGACATTCATAAGTTTAAACTAGAGGTGAAATCCCACAAAATTTGAAACTTGCATCTTGAAATTTATATTTCATCATAGAAAGAAAAAATTAAAGTCTCCATAGGCTTTCCATAATTTAAAAAAAATAAAAAATTCTTAATAATTTTTTTCTATGCAAAGTAGACTTCAGAGGTTTTTCTAGGAAGCTAAGACATCGGGACACCATAAGTCTAGATTAGAGATGAGATTCCAAAAAACCTTTAGAAAAAATTCTTTGGAATTTTTTTTAAACACTAATTGATTTCTTAGGTTATAAATATATAACCCAAACTCCTCAACATATATTCTTAAAGAACATGCATAAGGAAACAATAAATTTAAACAAATCTTGAGTATTGGGATAAAAAAATTTAAAAGGGAAAAAGCGGATTAACATTTTTCTAAGATAAAATTGGGTGTGTGCACAGTGTTTTGATTTTAAGGTGTCATCAATCTTGCAGATCTTATGTGTCTAATTAATCCTAATATTTTTTTAGAAAATATTCATATGAGATTAGGATTTCATATCAATAGTAATTATTCTTTACAATCAAAAATTTATTGGTAAAACTGTAACTAATTTTTATAGCAGAGATCAGTAATTATGTTTTACTGCCAATAAATTACCACTTATCAAAAGTGAACCTTGAAGGTTAGTTTTTTTTAGGATGTTTATAACACCTCACATGAAGATAGAAACCATATTGTGAAATGGGAAAAATTAGGTCTCCACAAACACATATTAGTTATCCATATCTAAGAGGTGAGTACTGAGGTTAAAACCTATACTTTGATGCAATCATGTCTTTTCTAAATCCAAGAAATGCATTGGGATATGATACCCAACTTGGATTCCACATTTAGAGGTTAAATATGGTATAAAATCACTTGAGATAGATCTAGAAGTAATATATGCAAATATTGATTCTTGTGGGGGCATTATAATTTCTCTAAGCTTAAATTTGAAGAATAAATTAAATAGAAATAAAATATTGCACCCCAACCCCTCAATTGACATGCCCAAATGGAAGGATACAAATGATGATCATTTGACTGCATGTGCATCTCACTCTTCCTCTAATGACTCTTCACCGACTGGTGATGAATCCCCACAAGATGATTCTTCTACTAAGTTGGTCTCATGTATCCCATTGCATCTAACCAAACCTCTTGTATTGTTAATGTGATCCCCTCTAGCCACATGGATCCTTCTTTGACTACTACTGCTCTTGATTTGTATCAACCCTTAGCTGTTGAGATATATTATTGTTAGCACTTTGTTCCTATTGTTGATTCTCTCTCAAAGAGGTCTCTGACACCTTCCCTTGTAGTAGGGACCCTATTAAAAGTATCACTTGGATGGTTGTTCATACGAAAATAAAAATTACTCTAATGAATCTCACTCTCCTCCCCAATTGGTGGGTGATCTATCTACTTATTCTTTATATGGATTAGAATTTGTGTTTCTAGTCTATTTTTAATGGTCTTTCTTGACCTTGTTGTAAATAGTTGTTCTAAACAACCCTTGGGTTGTGATTGTGTAAGGGAAAGTCCCCTTGCTAGGATAATTTAATAATAAAAAACATACCCAAAGTAAAAGAGCTCCCTAAAATGTATTACTAATATTATAGCCTGTATATGTAGCTAACAAACCCAAAGAGATAATGATAGTTGTACACCACCAAAAATAATTGTGAAATGCACTTCCTCAATTATCACCCAAGGTTCACATTGTTAGTAATGACATTTGGGATGGTATTGGCCTAAAATAATTATGATATAGGAATGTTGTAAAGGATTGATTGTCTTAATGCATCACAAGGAAAGAATAATACTTTTCAACTTACATATATTATTTGGAAAAATTAGCTACACTAACATGTTTAGGTGGAAAAGTAGGAATTAAAGAAGGCGTGTCAATTGAAGAAACTATATCAACTGGTGTATTCTCCGAAGAGCCCTAGGTGCAAAAAATGTCTAACTATTATGAAATATATATATATATGTGGAACCTAAAAATATTCTATCTAAACCTACAAACTCCTATAGGGTCCCTCCACCATAATATCTCTCATATTATCAAATTCTCTAAGTCATTTTACACTAATGAAAATTTTTAAGAGTTACATAGAAACCATCATTTATGTTTAGCAAAAAATTTCAAGCAGGCATATTTTTCATTTCATGCATTATGAGGAAAATTCAACTACACCAAAATATTTGAGTTGTTAAGTGAGCACCAAGAAATGCCTATTTTTTTTTCTCTAGGACACTTGATCATTTTGACAACACTCTATTGATGCAATCTCTTAAGATCCATCAGTGTAATTTAGCAAAATATTTATATCACAATATATGATGTCTGTAAACATTTTATTGAACTTAGAAGTTCATACAGGGTCCCTCCATAATAATATCTTATATTTTAAAATATCCTAACTATGTGAGCAGAGCAACATTTTTAAAAATATTGTTAAAATGTATCATATTCATGTTTTGTGTCTCATGAGGAAATATTAATTATTTCAACACATATAAGTGGGTAGGCTACAAAGGAATGCCTATGTTTGTTCCCTAGGACAATTGATTGTTATGGGCTACTGTGATGTCCATTTTCCTTGAAATAAAATTTAATAAATAAATAATAATTTAAAAGTTAAAGAATGAATATATTATGATATAATTTATCATTATAATTAATTGAATACGATTATATTTATTTTCTCAACAATGCTAGCATTTCATTAATGTCAAAATTAGAATTTCTTATGCCATTACCTAATACAGTATGGGAGCTATGTCAAGGTTGGTTGTTTCTATATAAGGACTCTTTTTGTGCAACACTATGGGTGATTGCCCTAGCAGTGATAATGTGGTCTCTATGGTGGAAAAGAAATAAACGCATCTTTAGAAAGTAGATTATTCCCATTGAATTAATTTTTAACAAAGCTTAATCTTTTCGTCTCTGAGGCGGTTATGATTTTTGTTCACAAAGCTGAAACTATCTCTTCCATGACCTTCTCATCAAGGGATAATCAGGTACTAAAGCATTGGTATTAAATGATTTTTCCTATTCATGGATCCACAATGAGAAATCCTTCTAAAAAAGTTAATAGAAACCAAATTACTTGGAAACCTCCTTCAATTCCATTTTTTAAACTAAATTTTGATGGTGCCTCATGAGGTAATCGAGGAATCTTAGGGGCAAGGGTTTGCATTAGGGAATTTCTTTGGGTAAACTTATTGCTGCTAAAGAAATTCCTTTGTGTCAATGTACTAATAACATGGTTGAGGCTCGGGCATTTTTGCATGGATTGATACTTGCAAACTAATCCTATGTTTCACATCTACATGTGGAAGGGGAATTTTTTATAATTATTGAAGCTACCAAAAAAAGAGTGAGTCATAATTGGAGAATCAATTATGTCATGCAAGAGTCTTGGGCTTTTCTTGATAAGCTTTCTTCATTCTCGATATCCCACACATATAGGTAGGGAAACATCATTGTTGATATGTTAGCCAATTTGACATGTGATGAAGGAGAGGTTCAATGTGGAGGTGACATGGAACAACTAAAAGCTCATCCAACACTATCATTGGCTCTACGACAGGATATGATGGTTAAAAAAAAGAGTTAGTAACACAAAATCTGTAAGTGTACTTCATGAGGAATGTGAAATACTATTAGAAAATGATATGCCTAAGAAGAGTCTTGTAGACTTGAAAATTGAAATATGTCATGTAAGAAGTTGGGTTTTTTCTTGATAAAGTAGTTGGCTGATTTGTTAGATCCAATGTGGAGAAATCAGCTTGAGGTTGAGGTGGATATATTAATTTTTCTAGTGATTGTAATGGTACTTTTAAATGACATTCTTCAAAAGGGGTAGTGTATGTAACATATGACACGTTGGCATTGTACTTAATAGTACACAAGTTGGGTTCAAAGTGTCATTGTCACCATATGCCACGTATTCCATTTATTGAGTGCAATCTTAGAAGTTTGATTGTTGATGGGAGGTGAAGTAATGTGATTTCATTTTTCAAATGCTCGCACAAGTTTCACATGTGCGAAATATTTGTGCAAAATATATGAAAGTGAACAACACTACGCGTGGCATGAGGTAGGAAGTTTTGAATCTCTTGAAAGGGTGATGGTTTTAATTAACTTGTGTGTGTTCTGATTGTAGGTTATCACTTAATATGGCTTTTTGTATGGGAAATTAAGTTGCATTAATTCTATTTTCACTTGTCATTGCGCTTATAAATATGGATTGGGACTTCATTTCGTTCCATTAACGTCTACTCTTAGTTTTTTAAAAATTGTTCTCTGTAGTCATGGATCACGGGGCCTCTTCCTCAAAGAGTAGTGACATCTATAAATGCAATGAATTTCATTGGTATCACATGGACTTTATGCCAATAAATATGGGAATTAAACTGGCGGTTTATAAAATCATAACTTATATCCTCATTATCTATTTTGGGAATCATCTTTATCAAATAAGACTTTACATCAGCTAGAAAATAAGGTTGAGATCAAGGACATTCCTTGTGAATGTTGAAATTCCTAGAAAGGAATTAAGGAATAGATTACATATCTTTGAAGATGGACATTCTTCTAGTGATTGTTGAAATTTGTAGAAAGGAATTAAGGAAGAAATTGCATAACTCTAAAGGTCAGTACATATTATTAGAGTTAAAGACATACAAACATATGTGAGGATGGATACACCTAGTATGGGCATCCATAAAGCTTGGAAAAACATAAAGTCTCTCCTGAGGATTATAATGATGGATATACCAAGTAAAGGATATTCGTGTAAGGCCTTAGTAGGATAAATTCATAGTGATAGGATGATATAGATTGAGGACTATTCTAGAATGACCCTAAGGAAACTAGAGCCCTAGGAGGTCCTCCCTAGAGAGATAAAGAACTTTATTATGGTATCTCCCTAAGGATAGGCTCATCATAGAACAAGCAATGCTCAACACAAGAGAAGGGGAATTGATGCAATTAAATAAAGATAAGTTATATCTTTTCAATCATCTTGGGATTTTAAGTTGAATAAATTATAATGAAATATCTTCAAATTTGTTAAGTTTATATTTATAAATATATTGCATTTCTCACCTCAAGTTAAAATTATTGTTCTTGAGGACTTGATAAAGGGAGATCCCAAGTGCGTACATTATGGATACACTATATTGATGCAATATCTTAAGATCCTTAAGTGGAACAACGGAAAATTATGGTAGATAATTTCTTGCAATACATGGCACCTACAAATTTTCTATCTAAACCCATAGGTACATGTCAAGTTCCTCCACAATGATTTCTCTTATATTTTTAGATCTCCAAGCCATCTGACTATGCCAATAATTTTTTTAAAGTTATAAAAAATATCATTTGTATTCGATAAAAATTACAAGTCACGCGTATTTTCCATTTCATAAATCATAGAGTTGAATCAACTATTCCAACATATTTGAGTGTGTGGGTGAGAGATAGGAAACAACCTATTTTTTACCACAACTACCCCAATCATTTTGGGATACACTCTACTAATGTAATCTCTTAAGAGCCCTAAGTGAAAAAATTGCCAAACTACAACAAACTATTTTCTCACAATTTTTGACACCTAGAAATATTTTATCCAAATGTACAAATTCATGTAGGGTGCCTCAATAATAACATAGATCTCATATTTATAAATCTCCAAGTCATCTGAATATGGTTACAATTTTTCAAAAGTTATAAAAAATACCATTTATGTTAAAAAAAATGTTTCAAACAAACATACATTGTCTATCATGAATCATGGTATTGTACTGAATATATACCAACACTTTAAAGTGGTTGGGTTACTTAGAAATTTCCTATTTCATACCCTAGTTATCTTGATGGGTTCATGCTATATTATACCCACGTAGATTCTAAAGAGACCTAAGTACAAAAAATTGCAAAACTATGATAAATTGTTTCTTGTGATCTATGCCGCGTAAAAATATTTTTTATGGACCTCAAACTTCTTATAGATTCTCCCCATAATAAAATTTCTCATAATTTTTAATCTCCAATCCATATGATTGTTGTAACAATTTTTAAAAGTTACAAAAAGTGTCACTTGTATTTAGTGAAAAGTTGCAAGTGATATATATTTCATGCATCATGGCATTAAATCACTTGTACCAGAATATCCAAGTGGGTTGATGAATGATAGGAAAGTCTATGGTTTTCACTCTAACTATCTTGATCATTTTGGGCTATATTAGATACCAAAATAATCTCTTAGTCAATGGGCATTTGGTTTAGTGGCTAAGTCATGTTGTAGGCACCTAAATGGTATTGAGTTCAAACCTTTCTCAATACAAAATAATAATAATAAATAAATAATTAAAAATAATAATAACAATCTCTTAAGATCCCTAAGCATAAAAAACCTATGATCGACTATTTTTAAGAATCTATGGAACATAAAAATGTTTTTTTAACCTATGTTTGTATGTACGGTCCATCCATAATAACCTCTCCCGATATTTTAAATAGTTGATCCATTCGACCATGGTGGTGTCATTTGTGTTTAATTAAAAGTTGGAGACATGTAATTTTTGCATTTCATGCATCATAGGGTTAAACTTACTATGTGCACATGTTTGGGGTGGGTGGATAAATATTAGAGGATTTTTTTTCCACTCGAGCTATCATGATAATTCTAGACTATATTGTTTTGGTGTAGTCTATTAAGAACCCTAAGTGAAAAAAAGGTCAATGACAAACTATTTTTCATAATTCATGGTGCCTACAGTTATATTATCTAAGCTTATAGTTTCACTTATGTTCCCTCCACAATAATCTCACTCAACATTTTGAATCTCCAAATCATTTGGTCAAAGGTAAAAAAAATCTAAAAGCTACAAAAATTTGTCATTTAAGTTTAGTAAAATGTTGTCGAAAGGCATATTTTACATGCTTCATCCACTATAGAATTGAATAAAAAAATTCAACATAACCTCCTACTCTGACATAAGCAAATGTTTTTAATTGAATAAAATGACTCCCATAATTATCTACCAGTTGGATGGCCTTGGGAGAGATCCTTTGTTCCAAGTCTCCTTGTGATTTCCTAAAATCATTGTGAATACATTATTTATGTCTTCAACTCATGATATTTATTATCTAGTTGGAGATCAGTTAATAGTTGTATATCTAGATTTGATCATCAAATTCTTCAATAGGTTAGAGCCCAAGCCATGGTCTCGTGCATGCAAGAGCATAAAATAGATAGGAAGACATATAGAAAAAAAAGTGTTTAAAGAAAAGAGAGAAATTGTGTAATGCAGTTTGTCACTAATTAAAGTAGCTCAATCCAAATATTGTTGACCAACAGATACTGTTTTGGACAATGAAAAACATCTACTCTTCAAACTCATGAGCATTTGTGTTGCCCTTAAGTCTATGCAATAACATGAAGATGTTAGAGATTTCATTCTTGAAGACCGATCTATGCAAGTTTTCAGGCAATTGATATTTGCATCTCTTATACATACTACAAACCATTTCCTGGAAAATATATTTTTGTAGTGTCCATTTTTCTCGCTAAACTAGCCTTGTGATGTGGAGAAGCCAAAATCTGAAGCATCCACAGATAGTGGCGATACTGTGTCTGTACCTGGCAGTGACCTATTTTTGAGTTATTTTATCTATCTTGCAAGTTTCGGGTTCTTAGCTATCTTTTTGAAATTTTTTGAAATTTCCAGCGTTTTCAAATCCGTGCCACTCTGGAAAACGGGTGCCCATTTTTTTTTGAAATTTTGCAAATGGTATCAAAAGTTTAAGTGTGACATATCGTTGGAAAGGTCTTTCCGAGCCTAATCCAACCATGATGGTTTCATTTTCAGATTTTATCATTTGATTACATATTTTTGCAGATTATCTAATTTTTCATGTACTAATCATTGGTAGATTTTGGATTTTGATTCTCCTGACTCTTGTTGGTCTAACAAGTTGTGGTTGTAGGTGCTCTCATTATTTGAAATCGGACCTTAAAAAAATCAAAATTTTGCACAAATTGGTCAAGATCAACATTAGTATCACATTGGCCAAAGAGAAATATTGCATTAGAAGGTTGTTCTTGGTGAGAAAGATTATCTCTAGAATTGTTAGTCACATTCTTGGAGAATTTTAGTACTCTTATTGTCTAAATCACTTTCATTTAATCTCAATTTCAATTATCTTTTGGCCTAGCCCAACCTCCTGGTTCAAAAGTGCAAGGGTAGTCACCCTTTGATTTGAAGCACTTCTTTGACAGTGTTGGTAAAGCCCCTTCTTCTATCTTTTCATTTCTCTTTGGACAATAGAGAACTTTGATTATCCTAGTTTGGTGTTGACATTTTGTGAGGTCATCCTATTATCAAGGGTCTTCTATTTTCAATCTTCCTTGGTCAGTCCAGATCTTAGATCTTAGGTGTTGTCATGTTGCTCAACATCTCAATGAACGTTATGGTATCAATTGCACAAGATGACTCTTAGTCTTCTTCTTTCTTCTCCATTTCCCATGTTCTTCTAAAGTCTTCTACTCCCATGGGAAATTCTTCTTCTTCTTCTTCTTCTTGATTCTTTTCCTCTTATTATCTAGTCTACCTTCTTCTATTCATCTATTCATTTCTTCCATGATTGATTCTTCCTCTTCTATAACCATGAATCTTGACTATCTGGTTTTGGAACCTTTATTAAGAATAGATGATCTTGAGCTCATTGACATATTCGAAAAGTGTTGTTCCTCCAAAATTCTCATGAGTGATGAATTTATAGCAAAAATAAAAGAAAGGATGATTAAATCAGATGCCTTTGCTAGAATCATAAACATGATCATATCACAATCTTCTTCTTCCAAACATTCTTCATCATCTAAATCTTCTCATTCTTCTTCATCTTCCAAATCTTATCATGACTCTTTTAAACATCATTCGAATTCCTCATTATCCAAGTATTCTTCTTCCACTAAGTCTTCAATTTCCTCTTCTTCACGATCTCATTCTTCTTCTACTTCTCCTAAGAGTCTTACTTCTCTTCAGAAGACATACCATAAAGAGCAACGTGATAGTCCTTGTGATGTCTCTTTCACAAAGAGTGACACACCTACCTTTGATGAATATGATGATGGACAATGTAGCAATACTTATGGCACCTATGTTCCTAAGAGTCCTCCTCGTCGTGTGCTTAGGCTTACTAAAGGGTCATCCTATTGGATAGATTGTGATGGTGATCCATATGATTCTGATTTTGAGAGAAATTATGATATTTGTTGTGAACAATATGATACATCTACTTCTATTGAGGAAGAGAAAGCTTTCCGTGCTGATTATAAACGAAGATACTATGAGCATGTCTTGTCTAAAAACTCTCATGCTAAAAATAAAGATTACACTCTCCAGCAAGATCATGTTAATGCTGAACCTTTGTCTTGTGATGGTTCCCTTCCATCCTCTACTTCCTCCAATATCCACACATCTCCTAAAGCTGCTAAGTCTTCTAAATCTTTCACAAATCTTTCATCCAACAAAGATCCTAAGACTTTCCATGCGGTTCCCTATAGTTATCCTCAAGGGCCACCTCTTAAAGATACTCAAGATAACCTTCACTTGGCTGCAAATACTTTCAATAATGTCAAACCTAAAGAGCCTAAGCCTTCATCCGCTATAATGCCTATTTCAGCTAGTCCTTCACCACCTCTTCCAAAGTCTTCCATACAATCCCAACCTGCTTCCTTGTCCTTAGGAGTGGCTCCATGTCAAGAGGACTCTAAAAATGATAAAGAAAAGAACATAAAGAAAGATCAAAATCAAGGACCCTCCATATCATCCAATTCTTTTCATGATGTCTCTCATCCGTTTCATGGTTCTTTTGATCCTCTATACCCTTTCTCATTGATTCCACCATGTCTTAAGACTTCTCCTAAGAAAGATCAAGCTACTACTTACACCGTTGAGCTTATTGATAATCAAAATAACCTTACTACACTTGCATTTTTCAAAGATGATACTTCCATTAAGGTTATTAAAAATAGTGTTGTTACTTCCAATGTTGAGCCTATTGAAAATCTAGAAAAAGTTGATACGCTTATGCTACCCAAAAATCATTGTCAAGATCAAAGTCTTCCATCTTCTTGTTCTACCATTCCATGTTCATTTCCACTTTCTACTCTTCCTAAGTCTTCGCAAGCTACGAACAATCCTGTCAAAGAAGGTGCTCCTATTCAAGATGTGCATGATCCTATTGAAAATCTTAATGCTCATTCTAAAGATGCTGATATCCTTGGTTGTGATATAGATGCTGATGAACTTATTGATTATCCTTTTGCATCTTCCACATCCATCCTTGGACCTCCTCCACCAATACTAAGGGCTTCACATCTTCCTTCCATTTTGGGTCCTTATGTCTCTTCACTTTCCCCTCCTAATTATCCTAATTCGTCATCCATCTTGGGTCCTTATGTCCCTCCATCTCCTATCTTTCCTCAAGATCAACATAGATACATACCCTTGAATCCTTTTCATCCACCCACCCATCTAAATCAGTCGTATCATCCTTCTTCTTTCACAAGTCCCAAGTCTTTTGGAAGTAACTTGAATGTTCAATACAAGAAAAAGAAGCAATACAAGAATCCATCAAAAAAAGAAGATCACCATGTCTCCTCTAGTCGACATGGGGGCATAAAGTCGAAAGAGATATCTAAGAAGAAAACTACAAGACAAGTATGGGTTCCAAAATCCATCATTGAAGATATTCTCTCTCAGTCATCAAAAGAAAATAAAAAGCCTAAGGCTATATGGATTCCAAAGTCTCTCTTGAAAGAGTCTAATGTTGAACAAAAAGTGAAGTTGACATTCAAGCTTCCAAAGGCTTCCACTTCATCTTTTTCCAAAAACATTCTTCCATTCCATGTTCCTAAACCGCAACCTCTGCTAAACATTTGCCATATTCCTTCTCGTATTTCTCCATTCACATTTGAGAATTATAACAAGTACATCAATCCTCTCTTTGAGGAGTCACATAGCAATAATGAACTAGAATATGGTTCACATTTGGACTAGAATATAGTTCACGTTTCCTCCATTTTTCCCATCACCCTTCAAGGTGTGTATTGACGTTTATCTTACCTTTCTTTCCATCTACCTTTTCACATTCCTTCCGTTCATTATCTTTCTACCTTCTCTCATTTTTCCTCATTTGCCTATTCCTTCTGCATCTTCCTTTCCTCTTCAGTATCTTTGAGCATATCATTTTGAATCCTTGACATATCATGGTTTATCCTTTCAAGGAGCATTATCTAAAAAGCTTGCCTTCTTCCAAAAAATTCAAAAAAAAGAAAATTCAAAAAATTATAAAATTAAAAAAAAAAAATGAAAATGAAAAAAATTGAAAAAAATTTGAAAATGTGCCATGGTGAAAAACTGGAAACAGGCACCTTGGTAGCAAAAGTAAAGAGAAATAAATTCGTCCTATGGTGAAAACCACTCTCTTGTGGTGCCTTGGATAAGTACCATGATGAAAACCTGGCAATCAGGCGTCATGCGTAGTTCTTCTACATGTTTCATCCATTCCATCTTCCATCTTTGATCTTGACAATGTTGACCTATACTTGAATATTTGGCTATCTTGTGAGCTATCTTACAATGATCTTGCTTTCATTCATTTCATGTTTAGCCTTCATATTTATTTTCCTCCATTCCTTCTAGCCTTTTGCTATCTTTTTCCCCTTTGGTCTTGATCTAATAAAAAAAGTAAAACACGATGCTATGAAGCCTCTTGACATGTCTACTCCTTTGGACTGCATACTTCCTTCTTTTGCAATGTGCTTTTGTGACTTATCCTATGCTAGCCTCTCATTGCTTGTCCAAATGCGCTTTACATGACAACAATTTTTTCCCTAGCCTGGGTACTCTTGAGGAGTTTGACCTTGAGGATTTCTTCCCTTCATTCTCCTTCATTTTCATGTCTTCCATTTCTTCCACCAGCTTGCTTATCCATCTTGTTTTCCACCTTGCTAGACATTGGGACTACATGATGTGATCTTGCTTCGGAGTTTGATGCCCATTTCTATCGGGGGGCATCATTTGTACATATTTATTGATCCTGAAAAAATATCAAAAAAATTGATATATGATGCTGAAAAAATCTTAAAAAGCATAAAAAGTCCTGAAAAAATACAAAAAAATCAAAAAAATTTTAAAAATCCAAAAAAAAAAATGAAAAAAATGAAAAAAGAATCCAAGTGGTGAAAACCTGGAAACAGGTGCTACTTGAGGCCTTTGCACCCCTATTTGTTAGCATGCGTACTTGACACTTAGCCACTTTCCATCCTTTGGCCTAGTCTGGAATTGGTCTTTGTCTTTGTCTAGGGGGCATAACTATTCGCATAGGTCCTTTTGGTGCGCTTGTCTCTTGGGGCATTTCACAACAGGTGTTTTTTAACACCACCCCAAACAGTGTTTTTCAACATTACCCTTGCGTCGAGTGTTTCTCAACACTTATCAGATGTCTTACCCAATAGTCTAAAGTATGATGCGATATTTCTCATTAGCAGGTATGATACTCAGAGTTTGACTCTATGACCAACACACACCCACTTAAACAATCAACTCGCTGATGATATGATGACTTTATTTTTCTTTGTGTGCTGTCTATGAGGATTTATTTGATGAATGATCTCTCCCTGAGAAGTTTTCGATGATGTATAGCTAGAAGACTGAGGGAATGAGAACATGTTTTCTTTCTTTATCTGCTTGTGGGTATATTTTGTTGATCCTAACTGTCATGAGCATTTATGCTGGTCTTACTTGACACTATGGATTGACGAGGTATTATCCTTGACTGTTTTGCGAGTGCATGCTTTTAGCTATCCTGACTTTCATGTGTCTTGATACAAGCATAATCTTGCCATATCAAATTTAGGTGATCTCACTGCATTAGTCATCTTGACCTATATGTCTTTGATGCCTAGGTGAGATTCCCACATCTCTATCTGATAAAGATCATATTCATATCCACATAGTTATGCTAGTGTGCATTGTATGATCTTATGACGCTACCAATAACGCTCGATGATGATAATTAGATGTCTATAAGCGTTGTGACCTTGCAAGTCAACCACTTTCATAGTAGTTTGCATTTTTAGGTTCATGTTAGTCTAGTGTTGCATTTTGCATACGGAGAGAGCGCTCCTTTTCATCATTTACGGACTAGTCGGTCAACTGTGTTCATCTTCTAATTCTTCTTGATCATATCTTTCATTTCTAATCTTTCATATCACATCATTTTCTATCCATTTTCAGACTCGAAATCAAAATCTGAGTCGTGTTTCCAAATTTTCCCTTTCTTCTGAGCAGTTGACTGACTTTTAGAGGCATAATTTGATTTTCGATGGACTTTCTTCCTTCCATGTCTCTCAATTTTCTAGTCTTTCATTTCACCCTATCTCTTTTCTTCTAGCTCATCACTGGGGCATGTTTCATTGCCTAATGGTTAACCTATTGACCCTTACCTTCGATTGTGATTTCATTATGATTTGATCAAATCTTTATCAGTTTGTTGTTCCTCTCTACTTGATTTCGATTTCGATTTCGATTCCGAGGGGGCAGTATTTATGGGATTCTCATCCCTAATTCTCTTGATTTTCCTGATTCAGACATCTTTTGTGAGCTTTTGCTCAAAATTTGAGATTCTTATCTCCCATTTTTAGACATTGATTATTGCCTAGCAGCGACGGTGATAGTTTTGTCTAAAAAGCTTGATTTGCACCTAGCAGCGACGGTGTTGGTCTAAGCTTCTGTTTGTCCAGATGTGATCCCGAATCGACCTCATATCTGAGTTGTTTTGTGATCCCAAATCGATCTCACATTGCAACTTCATTCTTTGACTACATGTGTTCCCAAATCGATCACACATTAGTCAAAGAGGGGCAAATGTATGCACCCAAAAATGGTCGCCTAGACTTTGGGCCCCATTTATTTGATTTATCAACCCTGAATCATTTTATCAATAATCAATATTTTCAACAATATCAATTTCTTGATCAAATCCTAATTTCGATCATATATTGGATTTTTATCTTTGGGCTAACCATTTATCCTAAGTCTTTATTTGATTAAAATGAATATTTCCTCCCCTTTCAATTAAATAAAAAGCCCCACTTTCCTTTTATCCTAAGTTGCACAAATAAAGCATTATTCATATTTTATAAAAAGGGAAAAAGCACTTTTTGTCTCACATGAGGCTCAAAAGTCAACACTTCACTCTCATTGGAGGATACTTGTGCACATGGATTGCTCCTCTTTCAAGCTCCACTGCTGATTAAGACTTTTTGCCTCTTAATCTCCATGGTCCATTTCTCCTCATTTCTTATAAAAGGAGAGCTCTCTCCTTCATTTGCATATATATATATATATATATATATATATATATATATATATATATATATATATATATATATATATATATATATATATATATATCCATATTTTATGCTATTGTTATGCTGCAGGTTTTCTAGGTACATTTGGAGCTTTTTGAAGACATTGAAGACTTGTTGCTTTCATCATTTTAGTTGAATTTCATAATAGTTTTTCTTTCATAGTTACATTCATGGCATCATAGATTAGATTTCCTTTTTATGCAATAGAATAGATCTCACATAGCTTAATTAGGGGCTTGGAATCTATTGTACTTCTTTTCATAGTTTAGTTTGCACTTCATTTGATAGATTAGTCTTGCACATTCATATTAGTTGCATTTGCATTTCATTTCCATTTAGATTCTTGGAGATATTGGCATTGTTGCCCTTGTCTTCACTTGAATCTCTCATTGTGTGGTTGACTAGCAAGGTCACTTTCTTGTAGCTCTAGCTGAGAGCAAAACTCATAGTCCCTTGCAACTCCATGCATAGAGAGCTATGAGCCGTTTTGTGAGGCCTCATCCTTGAGAAACCTTGCATGTAATGGTTCATAGAAGTGCATATTTTAGTGTGTACAATAATTTTTTAAATTTCTCTAGTGTCTACTTTGTATTGATTTATACACTCCATTATAAGGTTTGTGCATTACACAAACATAGGAAAAGAAACAACTTCTAATAGGCCACTCTCTACTAAAATTTGCTTAGACCAAGATATGTTCAACCTACTTACTCTTGCCCAGAACTCCTCTAAGTTGACCTATCCTATTCAAGTGACACTAATCATTGGCAATGTGTTGTCTAGAGAAAATAAATGTTCATAGCCTAAATACTTATATTTCACTTTGCTAAATTTTAGTTCAAACTCTTATGCTCTAGTTTGAGGAAAATTTTGGTAAACACCTAGGTTACTCAACATTTGCTCTGAAAATTGATTAGAAAAATTCTCAAACTGAGTAGGAAAGATAGTTGCCAGAATATTGAGAATATAGACATACCAATTTGTTGTTTCTAGGAACAATTTTGAGAAGAACTTTATCTTCATAGTTTTAAATTCTTTGTTGTAAATTTTTTGTGCTCTCAAAATCCTCAATTCCTATTGCAAATGCTTTTTGAAATAAATAAATTTGATCACTTCACCCTTAATACACCTCAACATTAACTCATATACCTCAACTTCGATGGTAATCAATATTGTATAGAAAGACTTCACTACCGCCAACTTTTAAATTCACCTTTTTGGAGTTTGATAGAGGTTTTGAAACCTCTTTTGATCTCCACTTTATCTTCTTCACTTTGGATTTTTTGTTCTTTATGTTGATTTTTTTCTTCATGTTTAACTTTGAAAACTTAAAAATAAAAAGGAGGTTGAGTTATATATCAGATGTTGATAAGGTTGTAGCAATCTTGTTGACTCCCAAAATAATTGTCACAACTTATAGAAGACTATTATTGAACTTAGGAAAAAAACATTTTCCTCTCCTTTGGCTTGAAACATTGAAGTTCTTGGTTCAATTTCGAGGCTAAACAAGGTTGTGAGAATCTTGTCAACTCTCGACAATGGTTTCAAGATCATTTGAAATAAGCACTTTTTAAAGAAAACTTAAGTTCATTTTGAAAACACTCACCTTGAATCAAACTTTTTTTGGAAGAGAATAAGGTTACAAAACTTCATCGACTTTTGAACATATTATAGAAACTAATATTTTGATTGATGTTTAAAATACTTAAACTTTGAAAATACGCATTGCAAAGACAAAATCTTTGTTGAAGCTAGGACAGATTGTGAGAACCCTATTGGGGCCCAATTACAGTAGTTTCAGAGTAAACTTGCAAGATTGATTCAACAAAAAGGACTTAGTGTTGGAATACTCAAAGGGACTCAAATGAAATAATATAAACATGGAAAATCATTTAAAACCTTGGTTACTTAGACTTATCCATTAAATGAATAAAATGATATTTAAAAGAAAAAAAGCTTGAAAAAATAGGTGCAACAAATCCAAAACTATGTATATGTTTAGAAAATACAAAAGATAGGGTATGAAAGAAAACAGTTATGGAGAAAGATAAATTTGAAGTATAAACCTTTACCTATGATTTAATTCAACCATGAATAGATAGATCTACAAATAAAATTAATATCATTTATTTGATTTGATTAGTTATAATGCCACAAAGACAATATAATCTTCAAAAGAATTTTTTAATCTTTAAAAAAATAGTAAACATTCTATAAATAGCATCCTATATGAAAGAATGGTATTTATATTAGTCCAACAAGATTGGTTACAATCAAACAAACAATTGATAACATAATATATGTCACAAACTCGTCTAATATTCATTACACTCACCATTGAAATACAAAAAGTAATATAAGTTTGAAGAAACCCATCATTAAATAATAATTTTTTTTAAAAAAATTGTAAAAATATATTACTTTATAATAATTTTCAATTGTACATTTATAAAAAAATTCTAAAAGATCATAAAAAGTGGGAGTTTTTAAAGTTATTCCATATACCTCACAAGTCAGCTAAGAAAATGAAGTGGCATTATCTAAAGCACCTAGTTGAGGAGAAGCTATAAGCAAGGCTCAAAGTCTCGTTGATTCTTTCTACAAGAACTATAGTCCTTGATTCCACTGCTAGGATCAAAATATTTCTCCTCCCTTTTTGGTTTTTGTTTCAAGAAATCAATATATGTCGTAATCAAAGTAGATTAGAGATCAATAAATCCTGCAACTTCTTCTCTGCCAAAATCATACTTTAAGTTCTATCCTCTTCAAATACGACAATGGCTAAAAGTGCGAAAATTTGCACCTCGTTTCCCGTGTCCTTGCCGTTGCCGTTACCTTCCCCCGTCAGCCCAGTCTCCGATCCTGTCCGTGCATCTGTCTAATCGATCCGCAATTTCTGCACTCCTCCACTAAATAGGTACGGTAGGGCAGTGGCTATCACCAAATTGTTTTCTTTATATAAAGTTTTACAAACTTTTGAGAAATTTATATAACGTTTTACAAACTTTTGAGAAAAAACCAAGTGTTCCCCTTCGTATATTTATATGTCGAGAATAGTATATTTATATATGATAAATTATTTATTAATATATTTTATATAAGCACATTTATAAATTTATATATTCATTGATTTACTGTATTTATAAATTTATAAATATTTATTATAAACCTACAAATACTTATTAGCACATTTATAATTAAAAATTGATCCATGTTTTATGAGTGGTTGTTCACATCATTAGAATAGGCTCATCAATTCATAAGTAGGAGATATTTATCACTTGACTCAAAATTAGATAGTTGAATCTTGATAGCAATATCCACAATTTGATTTGTTGTGTAAAACATTTATAAACATACTTTAATACTTATAATATTTGTAAATTTTATATAATTTTTCATAAAATATTAATTTAATTTCATACATTTTAAATTAAAATTATAGAATACATTTGATCTAGAAAATAAGTTTAAATAATTAAAAGATAATCATATAGTATCATTAAAATAATTTTATTTCTTAATAAACTTTTAAATGGTGAAATTATTTTATTTTATCAATTAAAGTATGAGGAAAAATTTAATGGTGAAATTGATGGGCAAGGAGTTTGTCAATTGTGCACTTGTGTAACTAAATAAAACTGTAAAAAAAAGATTTCGAAGAATTTTTAAAGATAAATGATGTTAAGATTTGGGAATAAATGTAATTTTTTATGTTATAAAATTATTATTTATAATTAGAAATTAGAATGAAGATTATCATAAATTTTTTATTTATATTTATTTATTGTTTTATAATTATTTATTTTAAATTATTTCATTTTTATTTTAATTTTTTTTACAATAATTAACTATTAACACTTATGAAAATCTAAAATCAAAATAATTAATTTAGTGGCAAACTCCTATCAAAATCTTGCAATAAATTAATTTTTAACTATTAACCAATGTATTAAATTATTAACTATTAAACATGGATCAATCTTGTATACAATAGTTAATAGTTAATAATTTAATAAGTATACAATAGAATGTACTTAATAATTTTTTTTACAATAATTAACTATTAACACTTAAGAAAATCTAAAATATAAGTACTTTTATTTATTTAATAAGTACAATAGTTAATAGTTAATAATTTAATACATTGGTTAATAGTTAATAGTTAAAAATTAATTTATTAAATATTTTATAGTACATATTTAAATTAAATTAAAATAAAAATACATATTAGACCTAAAAATTATACTTAAAAAATAAAAATATAATCATATATTATTATTAAAATAGTAAAAATAATCTTATTTCTTAATGAAATTTTAAATTTAATAATTATCTAAAAATAATATAAAATAAATATTAAAATATTATTTAATATATTATAATAAAATAATAATTAATATTATAAATTTATTTAAATGTATGTTGAAATAGTACATATTTAAATTAAAATTAAAATATATATTAGACCTAAAATAAATTATAATATTTCAGCATACATTTAAATAAATTTATAATGTTAATTATTATTTTATTATAATATATTTAAATAATATTTTAATATACGAAGGGGAACACTTGGTTTTTTCTCAAAAGCTTGTAAAACGTTATATAAATTTCTCAAAAGTTTGTAAAACTTTATATAAAGAAAACAATTTGGTGATAGCCACTGCCCTACCGTACCTATTTAGTGCAGGAGTGCAGAAATTGCGGATCGATTAGACAGTTGCACGGACAGGATTGGAGACTGGGCTGACGGGGAAGGTAACGGCAACGGCAAGGACACGGGGAACGAGGTGCAAATTTTCACACTTTTAGCCATTCCCTTCAAATACCTCCAACTCGATATAGTGAGTTACACCATCAGATATATATATATATATATGAGAACTCAGTGAGCATGTTTGATTGAGACGGAGTTCGCCACATGCAGGTTTGTCTACTCAAAAACTTCAATATTCACGGTCATTCTAACTCAAATTTCTGAAGCAGTGTTATACTATTTTTTTTTTTTTCTAACAATGTTATTGTATGCTTCATCCGGCGTCGTTTATCATTAGACCGTGGCTCTACACAAAATTTGGCTTATTCCACAATACTATATCTCTCTCAGACATTTCCTCAAACATTCTCACTGCTTCCTCGATATTCCCACTCTCTTCGTACCCCGCCATCATCACATTCCAAGATGCAAAATTCCTCTCGGGCATCACTTCAAACAGTCTCGCCGCCTCAACAAGGTGGCCTTTCTGAGACTAACCTACAATTATAGCAGTCCAAGAAACCACATCTCGTTGAGACATTTTGTTAAACACTTGTTGTGCATCATCCAAACTCCTACACTTCACATACATATCAACAACAGAATTTCCTACAAAACACCATACTCAAACCCAAATTTAGTTATTACTTTCTCATGTATTTCCTTGCCATTTTGAAGAAACCCCAATTGGGCACAAGCCGATACAACAGTGGTGAAAATAAACCCATTAGGTAGTACACCTAATGCTCTCATATTATTATACAAAGCACGGCCTTTATTAGCATAACCCTGTTTGCAATAAACACCTATCATGATAGTCCAAGTAACGACATTTCGTTTAGGCACTGAATCCAGTAATATGTAGGTATCCTGTAGGCTTCTACATTGGCATAGGCATTGACAAGGGTTTTCTGTCACATGATGTGTGGTTTCTTTAAGCTTTCAATCATATGTAAGTGGATTGATTTTATTTCTGCTAGAGATTTTGCATCTGCGCTAGAGCGTAGCAAAGAGACATACATGGCGAGTTGAACTGGATTTCCTCGGCTTTCAATATGATGTAAAGGTTTGAGGGGTGAAAAACCCTCAGTGCAACGGCTTTCAACAATGTCTTTGTCTGATAAATATTTATGATTGACCTTGCTGTTGATAATTTCTGTAGGCTGAAGATGTAGTACAACTTTAATTTTCAAATACATCAATTTATCCTTCTTCTTCGTTGTCATCTGATTAATTAGGGTTGAGGCCATTCCAAAGAGTTGTAGTGATGGTTTAGATTTGATATATGGAATAGCACCATTGTCATTCATGACATGGTGATTATTTTAAAAAAGTGAATCTGACTTTTCCCTGTCCTGTGATTTAAAAAACCCTATGTAATGCTAGTTTGAACAATTCAATATCTGTAATAAACGAGATACCACCGAGCAAAATTAGCTTCACAGAGAGAATATCCAGGAAAACTTGTGGGCAAGAGACACTGTTGTGGTAGTGAAAAAATTCCTAGAGGGGGGATGTACTGATATAGATGACATGGAGATTATTCAAGGTCCAATCCAATTGGATGCTCTCAGCCCCAGTTCAAATGATAAGACTTGCATCGGTGGCTCAGGCCAAGGCAAGGAAGCAGATATTGAAGACTCATGTCATAGACAGTGAATTGTTAGCCCTTGCATCTGATATGTTGGGCAAGATCATGCCTACTTATGTGAGGGATCAGAATGATACACCATCTAGCCAACTTGAGGGCTTAATCCGTGTGGTAAATACTCAATTTGAGTCACTTGAGATATCAGCCGAGGTAAAGGTTTGGAAAGAGTTTGATGATAAGAGGCTTAATGAGATGAAAGAAATGATATCATATGACAGGGTTGTATTGGACACTCATATTAAGGGCATTCAGGATGCTCTAGTTGAAGATGGTAACATTGAGAAGAAGATCAAGGAATTAAAACAGAAATTGGAACAAATTGCTCTATCCTTTGATCCTTTGGCAGCTTCTACCTTAGAACCCGAAGGTCAAGTAGTCTCTTTACTTGACAAAATCAAAGGGCTAGTACAAGAAAGAGACAGAATCATTGCTAGAGTGGGAGAAATTAGGAGTCTTCTTTCTCCCAAACTTCATATCTTATTCAATGCGGCGAAGGAGGCACAAGGAGCATTAGCTACATCAGCCCCAGCTGACTTGCAAGTGGCAGAAGCAAAGGTCTACTTATTCAATGGCCACATATCCATTTTGGGCAGTCTCAAACAAGGATGGGACAAGGATCTGCAACTATTGAAGATTATTTGTGCAGACATATTCAAGATGATGTAAGTTAAAAAGTTTTTGGTGTATACATATGCGGATGTATTCCGAGATAGTTTTGGATGAATTTTAGCATGTGAATTCCTATCTTTTCCATTGATTTCAAAGGGAGAGTGTAGGGAAGTGAAAAATGTGCACAAATGTACATAGTAGCGACTCAAGGGGAGTTTGATTGAATCTTTTTCGTGTGTTGGAGTTTTGTGCATATTCAGTTTTGGACACTTAGTCATTTTTCACTAAGTGTTGCCATCAATGCTAAAGGGGGAGATTGTTGGAAAGAGACAATGTAGAGATGTTTGTTTGTTGTCATTGATGGAAAATAAACTCTAATTTCAAATGTGCATTTTAGTAAGAGATCAGACCGAACATCAGAAAGGTCTGCATTGAGTAATTGTCTAAGTATGGAAATGAAGAACAGAGTAATCTGCCAGTTTTCAATGTTTGGCTCGATGGACTTTTCTTGGTTCATATCTTTGGTTTTGGATGTGAGGGAAGTATTTTGGATGTATATAATCTATGCTTATTCCATAATTTTGAGGTTCGGTGATACATGGTGTAGAAGTTACATAGATTTGTCATCGTTTTTTGTGTTTGATAGTCAAGGCGGCCGACATAGTGGAAAAATCTTTTTGCAGACACGATAAATTGTTTTTGGTGCCTAATAGTTTGTTCAAATGATGGAGCTAACACTTATAGAGATATGTGCATGATTATTTTGGTTTGCAATGATATTTGAATTTTGATTTTGGCAGTTTTAGTCAACACGTTTCACATTTCCCTAGAACATTTTTAAGCCAACATGGTGTGATCTAATTTTTCAACTATCACTTTATTGATGCAAATTGCAATTAATGGATAACAATTGATGGCTATAGTATGTTGCATTTGAAAACTTTCTTACTCATGAATTTAACAGCAATCTATTCTAGCAGTGGCTGAACCTCGGCCATTATTTTCTATTATAAGATATTCAATAAAAAATAGATAAGGTTTCATAATGGTTTTACACATCGCTTGAACACACATGTTGCGATCAACTTCCTTAACTACTTATGTTTTATATTCTAGAGAAAAACCAAGACTTCCTTGCTCCATTCCCCACACAACTTTCTTGAATATCACCATCTACAACACACAAACACAGTTATTATTCTCCTACAATCTCTATTACTTTGATGGAACACTCAATAAATTAACAAAATAGCATGCCCTGGGCTAAATTTGAATGAGTGTTTTGCTTAATGGTGTTGTGAGTTCTCAAGGGAAGAGAGGAAATACTTTTAAATCTTGATGAGCATCCCTCTTGCATTTCCTGGATGCATAGTTCATAGCTATTTACATAAGATGCCTCCATTAGATTGCATAATTGGAGGATGATTGGTGAGAAAAACTGTTTGGGCTGAAGAGTGACAACCTTTTTTTTGTCCACTGCCTCTGTAGGATTTGAACAACAGTCATGAACTAATCCCACTTCTTTGGCCTCCATTGCATTGAAGGGTTAACTGCGGAAAAAACAAACTTCTAATTACAGTATCATTCATATTCTCAAGCTGGAGTTAAACCATTAATAGTGGTATTTTTGTGTTGACTTACCCTGTTAGAAGAGCTTCAAGATAAGCTGTAGGAGTGAGCTTAGAATGAAGTAATTCTGAGTTTCCGAGTGTCAAAGACATCCCAATGTCCACCTTTACTTCCAGTGATGTCATAAAATAAATCAGGTGACAAAGGATCACAATGCTGAAGAGAAGGGTGTATCGATTATCTCATCATCTTTTACCCTAATCTCCCAACTTTTTGATGTTTTCCAATTTGCAAAAAGTTGAGGAAGATTGCATACCTCATTTATAAACATAAAGCCATGGGTAGAGCTCATTAAGCCGTAGTCACGAGCCAATACAAATATATACCCTGCTCCCACTGCATGGCCCTTGCTCCATTCATTGTTTAATACAAATTACTATTAATCTACTGTTTTCCAATGCATGGGTAATATTCTTTTGCTAAACTAACCTTACAACAGCTAGTGGCTTCTAACCTTATAACTGCTACTGTTGGAATGCTAAAGCACAGTAATCTGGAGGCCAGGCTTTGAAAAGGTTGTAGATAAGCATGTTTATAATGCCCCCAATCATTCAACTGTAAGTTATAAGACTCTTATATGTCTATTTCTTGGAAATCAAACCTTAACATATACTGAATCTCTTTTTAAGTGACAACCATATTCACAAATCATGTGTCACTTTGGATGTGCTTACATCAATATTTCTCAAGTATTTGGCATCCATCCCATTGGAAAAGAACTTTCCCCACAGTCAAAGAAATCCTTTAGTCTTTGATAGCATGTTTCTCTCATTAAGCCTTTTTGAAATATCAGGAATAAACTAAAAGAGCTGATTTGTTGTGGTCAACTGAAGCCTGTAACAATGGTGGAAATTACCTCATTGGTTGTAACAAGAACTGTTGCATCTATATCTCCTTTGTTACAACACACATGTATTAAGAAATAAAAAAGCTTTTAACTTGTCACTATCTTTTCACATGCATTAGCACTGTGTTTTGATGACAAAATCTTTCATTTTTGTTGTGTATTACCACTTTTAAATATTCTTTATCACTATCTTCTATTAATTGACCTGCTTTGTTCACTTTAACAGTGAATATGTCCTTTTGACCATGATATCTTGGGCATTGGTTTTTTTTTGGTATGAAGGGGTGTTTATTAGAAATGGCCAAACTGATGGAGGCAAAGCATTCAGTGCCATTTTCTCAGCTATTGTTGGTGGAATGTATTGATCTTTGTAATTTCATTTTACAAACTAATCTTTGCTATTTTGTTACACTCTGTTTCCTAAAATAAAATGTCTATGTTGACAGGCGTTTAGGGCAATGACTAGCCAATCTTTTGCATTTGGTAAGGGAAAAGTGACTGGATATAAGCTGATGGAGATCATCAACCAACTGGGAGGACTGTTGCAATTGTGGGAAGTAGTGGATCTGGGAAGAGCACTGTTATATTCCTCACAGAGCGCTTTATGACCCCAATGAAAGTTAGTCATTCTGACAGTTTTGCATGAGATAGATCCGAATTCATTCTTTAGGTTACACGGTTATATCTAAAAATTGCATTACCTTTACTTGTTTCAATTTCTCGGAAGAATGAAAAATTGGTATATTTGTCTCAAAGATAAAATAAAATTGTTGATTCTTTGTGGGACATGTTTATTTGTATGGTCATAATCTCAACACTTAGATGCATTTGGATTACAAGTAAAGATTTATATATGTTTGTGTCTGATTTTTTATTTTTTAAACCGTTTCAACAGATTTTTAACCATTGTCACACTGCCCTGCCTGCACTTGGCAGGAACTATGCTGCACTGCAGCTCATGTTTGTAGTACACATGAGATGATTTGGATCCAAAACGACTTTGAACATTCTTTAAGTAAATATTTTACATTACTCTGAAGTAAAATATCATATAGTGCTTTACGATGGGACCTTTCATCACGAGCTGTGACTTTTGACGGAGGAGTTTGGGATTTATACAGAAATCAAAATCATGGAAAACATTGAACACAGGGCTTCCACGCTAACACATCTGTCTTCACGCTTAAATTCCCAGATAAAAAAACGTACATACCGTGATTCGAACTCTAAGTAATCCTACAATTTAGAATCTACTTCTTGTATTCTCCTCCCATGACGAGAAATTATTTCATTTTACGCTTTGAAATGATCGATCAGTTTATGCATTTTGTATTAAAATGATGATAAATTAATGTATGGCTGGGTCATAGATATTCTATGAATGACAAGGATATCAGACAACGATACAGCGGTAGCTTTTGTCAGTTCCCAATGCAAAATCCCCCCAATTATAATTTTAGTTTAAATTTCCCACTGTAAATAGACTGGCCAATGAGGATGAAGAAAACAATTTTAGAAACTTATGTTAAATATTTTGTTTTTTAAATTTATGAAATATTAAAATGTAATATTATTAAAAAAATAGTACATTTTGATTGGCTAAAATTATGATATTTAATCATCACTTAAATTATGTCCATCCTTATAGTTCTAGATGATTTCGTTCCTTTTACACATACTTATCTCATTCACAACCCAGTTAGGTCAGGTCCCCATGTGGCTGCTTAGCTTATTTTGGCTAGCAGCCATTGCTCAATATTTTAAGGAGCATTTTGTGGAGCAGGTGGCCCCATGAATTTTATTTTTTCTGCTTATATTTAAGCAGCTTAAAAATGGAGGTAAATTTGGAAAGAAAAAAATAAAGATAAATGTAAAATAAAAAGAAAATAATGAAAGTAAATGAAAAAAAAGGAGGGAAAAATTTCTATGCAGCCACTTGTCATTTTTTTTTAATATGCAGCTGCTGCTTATTTTGAGCCCCTTCTTTTTTTGACAGCTTATTTAATTTTTATAAGCAGCAACGCATCATAAAATAGGAGAAGATTCCAAATTTTCCTTTATCGCTTATTAAAATATTACATAAAGACACTTGCATAACTTATTTTTAAGCAGAAAATAGACTTAAGCAGCTGCATGAGGACATGAGGTTAGCAGTCATCCTCAAAATGTCCGCCAAAGAAGCCGGTAAGAAGGAAAGAGTGTGTAACAGGAGCCGCAGGATTCATCGGATCCTGCCTTGTCAAAAATCTGCTCCAAAAGGGTTATGTAGTCCACGCTACCTTGAGAGATCCTGGTAAGTCCCCCTTTTTTCTTCATCTTGCAACTCTTATTCATTCACACTCTATTTACTATTTCCTTTTTTTTTCATCTCCTGTAGAAAACCCTGCTAAAAACAGTCATCTCCTATCCCTTCCGGGGGCCACAGAAAGGCTCCATCTGTTCAAAGCAGATCTTTTGCAACATGGAAGCTTTGATTCTGCCATTAAAGGCTGCGATTTCGTCATCAATTTGGCCACTGTTCTGGATTTCCAGGTAATTCATTTATCCACCCCCCAAAATCCCCCTATTTTACAGATATTTTATGGATGAGATTGAGACAGCGAGTGGATTGGTCTCAGGGCGATATTGTCCAGCCTACTGTTGACAGAACGCTTGACATTCTCAAATCTTGCAAGAAATCAAAAACTGTGAAGCGAGTAATCCATACATCTTCAATCTGCACAGCTCACCCTCTCACCGAAGACGGAAAATTTAAGGAAATCATTGATGAGTTCTGCTGGACTCCTGTTGATTATATGAGAAGCAAAGGTGTCGATTATGGAGTAAGTGTTTTAATTTTTCTTCAATAGCAATTACTAGAATGAATGACCCATCTTATAGTACATGTAATTATGTTCAGAACTATGCAATATCAAAGACTTTGGCAGAGCAGGCAGCTCTGCGATATGGAGCGGAGGAAGAGATTGAAGTGGTAACAGTGTTGGTAGGAATGGTGGGAGGTCCTTCCTTAACACCCACAATTCCCGCTACCCGTTTAATGATGATCTGGGATTCTCGTACAAGTATCATATGGAGGAAATACTTGGTGATTGCATCGAATGTGCAAAACAAATGAAAGTCTTGTAAGGGCTTTTTGCTTTGATGGCCAAAAATGGAGATGTGGGTAGGGCATTTTCTCCTTTGACATGTCTGCCATGTGTCTATTACTAGGCAAGACTTACAGAGGGTAGATGTCGGGTCTTCTTCATAATCTCCATTTCCTCCTGAAGTTTCTGCTAACCCTGACTATCTCAAGATTTATGAGATTTACAGCTTTTTGAGAGTTTTCTACAATTCATAGACATTCTTAGAAACCAACTTCTCCAGGGCAGCATTCCAACCAGACTATGCACAGTGTGCAATATAAAAAAATATGTTTGTAAGGTAAGTTGTCTACTTATTGCTCTTAAAGCAATATAAAAAAAATGTTTCACATATTGAACTGAAATGAATTTTAGTGTGAATTTCTTCGTTTCTAAAAATTTCTTATTGTTGCGAAAATTTAGCAGCTGGTCAAGCTTTTTTCAAGCATTTGTATTTGATGCTATTTTCTTGTTTATATTTTCCCCTGTATTCCTTCAATTTTAATGGATTGCTATCTCATTCTGTAATCCACCAGTTCCCTTCGTCGCTTGATGGATCCATTTTCTCAAACCTTTCAAACCCAATCTTACTAGGTTCTAAAAATCCATAAGAAATTTGTTTTTGGAGGGCCGCCACTATAAAGCGGGCTCCATTTTTCATTTCCTTTGAGAGAAATTTGCATAGCCATACCTCTATCAACAATGTGTGGTTTTTTTTTTTTTTAAGTTATTAAATACTTAACAAATTTGTGAATTCAGCAACTATTACATTCCATACAGTCACATTCCCTCATAAGGCATTTTGTTAATAATTTAAGCATTTGGTCTATGATTCCACATTTCATATGCATGTAGAGAGATTGAAACTACAATATCTGCCAAGGTTCTTTTTCCTTGTTGCCTGTGGAAGGGGGAAAGGATTTGGCTTTACACCTGCCAATTGCATTTATTTAACATTTTGTAAAGTGTTTTAGTTTCCTGCAAATTTATAATATGTAAAATTTCATATTCTATACTACATTCATATGCAAATCAGTTTACTCTCTAGTTCTAGCTACTTCTATATCTGCTGCTCAATTTGCTATATCTGCAAGAAACTGACTTTCAATTATTAAAAACTATGATGGAAACCCAATTCAACCGATATTTAACTCAAGATCTATTTCTTAGCTAGCTTTGTGGTATTATATATTTTGTTTGATTTCCTACCATTTTCCCGTAGATGAGCTACATATGGACGCTCTCAAAATGTTGTTGTCCATTCAAAATGCCATTGCAATTCATACAACCTCTTAAAATAGTTTCAACTTTCTTAATTTCATTTACTAGTTCATCTAATTTATCTTAAAATAGCTTTGAATTTTTACTTAATTCCATTTGATAATCCTTCAAATCTTAAAGGTTTCTCATGTCATGTTATTTTCTCCTTTTTGTTAAGGCATCAAAGAGATGAGAGTGACTGTTATTTCCTCTGATGTTGCTAAAACTATTGTAGATGAATTGCTACCACAGGCCCTAAATTACTTTGAAAGATTACATGTAGTACACTTTCAGTCTTTATCTGTGTATAGACTCTTTTTTTATTCTCGAATTAAGAAAAAAGGTAGCTATTTTTCCATGCTTTTTTTCTGCAGCCATCAATGGATAATATGTGTGGTTAAACCTGAAAAGGCCTACATTCTCACACTGTTTGCAGTAAATGAAATTTGTTTTGAGATATTTCAACAATTTATATTTAATGTATAAATATCCTTATGTATTTTCCATAAATAATGTTTGTGTATATGTTACAACTATTGCATTTTATGTAATTACAATTTCTCAGCAACTTTGTGAATTAGTTTGTGTGCACTCTGGACGATTATTTAGATCTAATGATTGTAAATTTATTTAGTGCTCTTCATACTAAAATATTGATTAAATATTGTGCCATCACTCATTAAATTTATTTGTATTTACTTTTCTATTCATTCTCGGCTGGATTGAATGCTGAAACAATCACACTACCCAAGAAATTCATTGATGACAGAATCAACTTCATCTTCTTCCATCTCTGCTCAATCTCACCTTAACTCTGATACCAATTGTAAATACAAAAACAAGCAGAGAAATGAAATAAAACAGGAAGAATAAGAACAAAACAAAAGACACATTTTTATAGTGGTTCAGCAATTGCCTATATCCACTCTCAAGCAGGGAATTACTTTAATAATCAAATCTCCAAATTTCACAATACATAGACTGCACATAGTCATTTATAAAAAGTTCTTCGAATACGAAGAGATTGAGGGAAAACGAACGATCATGTGACTGTTGGGCTTCACATCCCAACATAGATAAGATTTCATAATGGTTTTACACATTGCTTGAACATACATGTTGCGATCTACTTCCTTAACTACTTATGTTTTATATTGTAGCAAAACCAAGACTACCTTGCTCCATCTCCCACACAACTTTCTTGAATATCTCCATCTACAACACACAAACACAGTTACTATTCTCGTACAATCTCAATTACTTTGATGGAAAACCTCAAAACTTAACAAAATAGCATGCCCTGGGCTAAATTTGAATTAGTGTTTTGCCTAATGGTATTGTGAGTTCTCAAGGGAACAGAGGAAATACTTTTGAAGCTTGATAAACATCCCTCTTGTGTTTCCTGGATGCATAGTTCATAGTTGTTTACATAAGATGCCTCCATTAGATTGCATAATCAGAGGATGATTTGTAAGAAAAACTGTTTGTGCTGAAGAGGCGCAACCTTTTTTTGTCCACTATATAGAGACTCTATAGGATTTGAACAATATGCATGAACTAATCCCACTTCTTTCGCCTCCATTGCATTGAAGTGATGACTGTGAAAAATATAAAACTTCTCACTACAATATCATTCATATTCTCAAGCTGGAGTTAAACCATTGATAGTGGCATTTTTGTGTTGACTTACCCTGTTAGAAGAGCTTCATGATAAGTTGCAGGAGTGAGCTTAGAACGAAGTAATTCTGAGTTTTCGGTTGTCAAAGACATCCCAATGTCCACCTTTACTTCCAGTGATGTCATAAAATAAATGAGGTGACAAAGGAGCACAATGCTGAAGAGAAGGGTGTATCGATTATCTCACCATCTTTTACCCTAATCTCCCAACTTTTTCATTTTTCCCAATTTGCAAAAACTTGAGGAAGATTGCATACCTCATTCATAAAAATAAAGCCATGGGTAGAGCTCATTAAGCAGTAGTCATGAGCCAATGCAAATATACACCCTGCTCCCACTTCACGGCCCTTGATCCACTCATCGTTTAATACAAATTACTATTAATCTACTGCTTTCCAATGCACAGGTAATATTCTTTTGCTAAACTAAGGTTACAACAGCTAGTGGCTTCTAACCTTATAACTGCTACTGTTGGAATGCTAAAGAACAGCAATCTGGAGGCCAGGCTTTGAAAAGGTTGTAGATAAGCCTGTTTATATATAATGCCACCAATCATTCAACTATAAGTTATAAGACTCTTATACGTCTCTTTCTTGGGAATCAAACCTTAACATATACTGAATCTCTTTTTAAGTGACAACCATATTCACAAATCATGTGTCACTTTGGATGTGCTTACATCAATATTTCTCAAGTATTTGGCATCCATCCCATTGGAAAAGAACTCTCCCCACAGTCAAAGAAATCCTTTAGTCTTTGATAGCATGTTTCTCTCATTAAGCCTTTTTGAAATATCAGGGATAAACTAAAAGAGCTGATTTGTTGTGGTCAACCGCAGCCTGTAACAATGGTGGAAATTACCTCATTGGTTGTAACAAGAACTGTTGCATCTATATCTCCTTTGTTACAACACACATGTATTAAGAAATAAAAAAGCTTTTAACTTGTCACTATCTTTTCACATGCATTAGCACTGTGTTTTGATGACAAAATCTTTCGTTTTTGTTGTTTGTTACTACTTTTACATGTTCTTTATCACTATCTTCAATTAATTGACCTCCTTTGTTCACTTTAACAGTGAGTATGTCCTTTTCATCATGATATCTTGGGGATTGATTTTTTGGTATGCACGGGTGTTTATTAGAAATGGACAAACTATTGGAGGCAAAGCATTTACTGCCATTTTCTCAGCTATTGTTGGTGGAATGTATTCATCCTTTGTAATTTCATTTTACTTAGTAGAAAAGATGTATTAAATCAAATATACACTAATCTTTGCTATTTTGTTACACTTTGTTTGCTAAACTAGAATGTCTATGTTGACAAGTGTTTAGGGAAATCACTAGCCAATCTTGCTGCATTTGGAAAGGGAAAAGTGATTGGATAGAAGTTGATGGAGATCATCAACCAACTAGGAGGACTGTTGCAATTGTTGGAGGAGCACTGTTATATTCCTCATAGAGCGCTTTTTGACCCCCAATGAAAGTTAGTTATTATGACAGTTTTGCATATTTTGCACATGAGATGGATCTGAATTCACTCTTTAGGTTTCATGGTTATATCTAAAAACTGCATCGCCTCTTTTTGTTTCAATTTCTTGGAAGATTGAAAAATTGTTATCATTGTCTCGAAGATGAAATAAAATTGTTGATTCTGTGTGGGACATGTTTATTTGGGTGGTCATAATCTCAACACTTTGATATATTTAGATTACGGCTATAGATGTATATATGTTTGTGCCTGATTTTCTTTGTCTTTAACCATTGTCACACTGCCGTGCTGCACTTGACAGGAACTATGCTGCACTGCAGCTCATGTTTGTAGTACACATGACATGATTTGGATCCAAACGACTTTGAACATTCTTTACGTAAATATTTTACATTACTCTAAAGTAAAATATCATATAGTGCTTTACGATGGGACCTTTCATCACGAGCTGTGACTTTTGACAGAGAAGTTTGGGATTTATACAGAAATCAAAATCATGGAAAACATGGAGCACAGGGCTTCCACGCTAACACGTCTGTCTTCACGCTTGAATACCCAGATAAAAAAACATACATACCGTGATTTGAACTATAAGTAATCCCTACAATCTAGAATCTACTTCCTGTATTGTCCTCCCATGACGAGCAATTATTTCTTTTTACGCTTTGAAAGGATCGACCAGTTTATGCATTTTGTATTAAAATGATGTCAAGTTAACGTATGGTTGGATCATAGATATTCTATGAATGACAAGGATATCAGACAACGATACAGCGGTAGCTTTGTCAGTTTCCCAATGTAGAAACCCCCAATTATAATTTTAGTTTAATTTTCCCAAGGTAAACGGACTGGCTGATCAATTAGTGGGGAAAACCTGTTATGTACCCCTTTCTTGATGATAAAAAAGGGAGTAAAATGGGAATATAGAATAGCGAAAGGTGAGAGCCGATGCTTTTATGTTGGCTTTTGAATCCATTTATATGGTTCCCCCAGTCGCCATTTATAACAGAAATAAATACAAATTGGACTCTTTTCTTCAGTTTTTATTTTTCTCCTCCCATTTTATGTAATGGATAATTTAGTGAACTATTGTTATAATAAATATGGATAGTATGACTCGTAGTGTAGACTGGTTGGTTGTGGTGTTGGAAGAGCCCCAATTGGTCTAGGTTCAAACCTTGTCCCATATCCAACGGGCCTTACTCAGCCACACCCAGGGTGGGTCCCCTGTAGAACTTCATAAGGCCCTGAAGCAGGCCATTCACTTCCTAGGTGAAGGTTCAAATAATTAGACTTTTTTTTCAACCAATCACATACTCTTTTTATATTGAATTATACAGATTTAAACTTAAAACCTTCCACTTGAAAGACTTTACAACTAACTGCTGCACTATAAGATCATCCCCTTTTACACATACTTACCTCATTCACAACCCAGTTAGCAGTCATCCACAAAATGTCCGCCAAAGAAGCCAGTAAAAAGGAAAGAGTGTGCGTAACAGGAGCCGCAGGATTCATCGGATCATGCCTTATCAAAAATCTGCTCCAAAAGGGTTATGCAGTCCACGCTACCTTGAGAGATCCTGGTAAGTCCCCCTTTTCTCTTCATCCTGCAACTCTTATTCATTCATACTCTATATTAACTATTTCCTTTTTTTTTTCATCTCCTGTAGAAAACCCTGCTATCTCCTATCCCTTCCGGGGGCCACAGAAAGGCTCCATCTGTTCAAAGCAGATCTTTTGCATCATGGAAGCTTTGATTCCGCCATTAAAGGCTGTGATTTCGTCATCAATTCGGCCACTGTTCTGGATTTCCAGGTAATTCAATTATCCAACCCCAAAATCCCTCTATTTTGTAGATATTTTATGGGTGGAATTGAGACAGCGAGTGGATTGGTCTCAGGCCGATATTGTCCAGCCAACTGTTGACGGAACGCTTGACATTCTCAAATCTTGCAAGAAATAAAAAACTGTGAAGCGAGTAATCCATACATCTTCCATCTCCGCAGCTCACCCTCTCACCGAAGACGGAAAATTTAAGGAAATCCTTGATGAATTCTGCTGGACTCCTGTTGATTATATGAGAAGCAAAGGTGTCGATTATGGAGTAAGTGTTTTAGGTTTTCTTCAATAGCAATTACTAGAATGAATGGCCCATCTTATAGTAAATGTTATGTTCAGAATTATGCAATATCGAAGATTTTGGCAGAGCAGGCAGCTCTGCGATACGGAGCAGAGGAAGAGATTGAAGTGGTAACAGTCTTGGTAGGAATGGTGGGAGGCCCTTCCTTAACACCCACAATTCCCCCTACCCGTTTAATGATGATAGCACCACTCACAGGTAATTTATTTCATCCTCTTCTCTACTCTTCATCAATCTGTAATTCTGATTTATTCTCTTCGAATCTATAAAATGAGAATTGGATCCCCAAAATTTTCAGGAAACAGAGTACTTTACGAAGCCACAATTTCATTTCAGTCTCTGATAGGATCGGTGCCATTGGTCCACGTGGAAGATGTATGCAGTGCCCATATTTATCTGATGGAACACCTGTCTGCAGCAGGTCGTAATGTGTGCTGTTCGGATCCTGTGACTGTTGCTCACCTGCTCAATTTCTTTTGCAAACGATATCCACAAATCCCCTTGGCTTTTGGGTAACTAATTTAATGTTCAGCACACAATATTTCTGTAACAGTCAGGGGATTGTTTAACTGGTACCTGATTTTCTTTGTTGTGTGAAAAAGGAATGAGGAGAAAGAAGATGAGTGGAAGAAAGTAGGAGTACCAATATCTTCGAAGAGACTGACTGATCTGGGATTCTCGTACAACTATCATATGGAGGAAATACTTCGTGACGGCATCGAATGTGCAAAACAAATGAAAGTCTTGTAAGGGCTTTTTGCTTTGATGGCAAAAAATGGAGATGTGGGTAGGGCATTTTCTCCTTTGACATGTCTGCCATGTGTCTATTACTAGGCAACACTTACAGAGGGTAGATGTCGGTTCTTCTTCATAATCCCCATTTCCTCCTGAAGTTTCTGCTAACCCTGACTATCTTAAGATTTATGAGATTTACAGCTTACTGTGAGTTTTCTACAATTCATAGACATTCTTAAAAACCTACCTCTCCAGGGCAGCATTCCAACCAGACTATGCACAGAAAGCAATATAAAAAAAATATGTTTGTAAGGTAAGTCGTCTACTTATTGTTCTTAAATTGAGCCGTGCACGCAAAATTAATGGCTTTTTCGGTCACAGATTGAACTGACATAAATTTTAGTGTGAATTTCTTAGCTCTTAAAAATTTCTTATTATTGCTCAAATTTAGCAACTGGTCAAGCTTTTTTTCAAGCATTTGTATTTGATACTAAAATAACAAGTAAAGATAAGATCTTACCCTTCTTTGGTTCTTGTTTATATTTTTGTTCAAATTTAGCAACTGGTCAAGTTTTTTTTCAAGCATTTGTATTTGATACTAAAATAACAAGTAAAGATAAGATCTTACCCTTCTTTGGTTCTTGTTTATATTTTTCCTTATAATCCTTCAAGCCAATTTTAATGGAATGCTATCTCATTTTGGCTTGAAGGAGCCATTTTCTCAAACCTGTCAGACACAATCTTACTAGGTTTTGAAAACCATAAGAAAATTTGTTTTTTTAGGCTGCCACTATAAAGTAGATTCCATTTTTCATTTCCTTTGAGAAAAATTTGCATTACCATACCTCTAAACCATTTGTGGTTGTTTTTGTTGAAAATTATTAAATACTTCTTAACAAATTTGTGAATTCAGCAACTATTGCATTCCATGCAGTCGCATTCCCTCATAAGGCATTTTCTTAACAATTCAAGAATTTGTTCTATGATTCCACATTTCACATGCATGCAGAATGAAACTACAATTTCTTGTTGCCTGTGGAAGGGGAAAGAATTTGACTTTACACTGCCAGTTGCATTTATTTAACATTTTGTAAAGTCTTTTTAATTTCCTGCAAATTTATAATATGTAAAATGTCATATTCTACACTACAATGATATGGAAATCAGTTTACTCTCTAGTCCTAGCTACTTCTATATCTGTTGCTCTATCCGCTATATTTGCAAGAAACTAACTTTCAGTTATTAAAAACTATGATGGAAACCCCATTCAACCGATATTTAACTTAAGATCTATTTCTTAGCTAACTTTGTGGTATTATATATGTTGTTTGATTTCCCATCATTTTCCCGTAGATGAGCTACATATGGACGCTCTCAAAATGTTGTTGTCCATTCAAAATGCCATTGCAATTCATACAACCTTTCAAAATTGTTTCAACTTTCTTAATTTCATTTACTGATTCATCTAATCGCTCTTAAAATAGCTTTGAATTTTTACTTAATTCCATTTAATAATCCTTTAAATCTTGAAGGTTTCTCTTGTCATGTTATTTTCTTCTTTTTGTTAAAGGCTTCACAGAGATGAGAGTGACTGCTATTTCCTCTGACGTTGCTAAAACTATTGTAGATGAATTGCTACCACAAGTCCTCAATTACTTCGAAAGATAATTAAGAAAATAGGTAGCTATTTTTCCATTCTTTGTTTCTACAGCCATCAATGGATAATATGTGTGGTTAAACCTGAAAAGGCCTACATTCTCACTGTTTGCAGTAAATGAAATTTGTTTCGAGACATTTCAACAGTTTATATTTAATGTATAAATATGCTTCTGTATTTTCCATAAATAATGTTTGTATATATTTTACAACTATTGTATTTTATGTAGTTACAATTTCTCAGCAACTTTGTGAAATAGTTTGTGTGCACTGTGGACGATTATTTAGATCTAATGATTGTATATTTATTTAGTGCTCTTCATACTAAAATATTGATTAAATATTGTGCCATCACTCATTAAATTTATTTGTATTTACTTTACTATTCATTCTCGGCTGGATTGAATGCTGAAACAATCACTCTACTAAAGTTACTCTGTTTTAACATGTTCTATTGTGGAAATCTATCTTCAAATATCTATGATCAACTTCTCAAATACCTGTCCATTCATTTTTTTTTGTTAGATAACTATAATTTAGGTTAACATTTTTTTCACACCACACAGACGATAGACCAAGTTACTCATTTTATCTTTATCTGGAAGTAAGAACAGAGAAAATTTCAACAATCTATGAGATATATGTATGCTGTTTCTGGATTTGATTGTATGAGTATTTTTTTTATCAACGTTTTCTCCTTATGTTCTCTATCATATTGATGATGGATCGCGGAGTGTGATCTAAAATATTGTTGAAAAAAATACTCACACAGTTAAATCCAAAAGCAGCATATAGATTTAGAATATTAAAATATTTAATTTTTTAAAGGACAAAAGTTTTATTTTTAAGAAACAGATATTTGGGTGTTGTTGTTGTTGTTGTGACAACGAGGGGAGAGAACCCAGTAGTTGAGCAACCTAACTTCGTGCTTCTCAAAATTCTATGTAGAATTTTCAAATCACTCCCATTTTTTTATAGCAGCTTACTTGGCAAGTCCCCTTCTTATAACTAAGGTTTCAGGACCACATCATCAAATATGATGCCACATCACCATGCTTTTTGCCAAGGGGTCCAAAACAGCCCAAAAAAAGTGATACCAATTTTAGCCAAACTTGTGCAGCTGATGTGGCATCACACAATTGGTTGTTTTTTTGAATAAGGGACACATTTCATTCAATTATGGGTAGTCATCATTAGCAAAAACAACTTTAAAATCACAACTAAATGTTGTAAAAAATATTAGATATTAAATCAACAAATGTAGGTATTAAGTTAACAATTCCTATCACAACCATGACCGTGTTCAAGTACTCGATCATCTCCTCTAGTGGGTGAGGAAGAATTATTGCACTCATGCTAAAAGAGGGAAGAGCAAGAATTATGTTTTTGCCTCTAGAACAAGAATAACATAAATCTACAATTTTTTCCTTTTGCGAAAAGGCAACTAGTGGATGATAGAGTTATTGCATGCAGACTAAAAGAGGGAAGAGCAAGAATTACAGCTTGACAAAAACTATTTTAAAATATACTTGATACAACTGTATATTAACTTATGTTCTGAAAATATTACTTTCACAAACCAAAATTTCTTGGTAAGGAATGAAATTACTAGACATGATGTCTTCAAAGTCCAATGATATGAAATTAGATGCATTTGAAAATAAACTCCGAGTTTAGTTTGCATCAAACTCAAAATAGAAATTGTCACCGGAAAACCAATAATTATTATTGCACAGGCACTGCCCAGCATAGGAAGGTGACAGTTTCCTAAACACATTTTAGAAACTTGAGTCCTGCAGATGGGGATTAATAATCAAATGTCCACTACCCTACTTAACATGTATCTAAAATTTGAACTCTGTCACAAAATGGCGCCAACAGATATGGTCTCATGGAATGCAATTATTGCAAGATATACAAAATTTAACTTGTAAGAAGACTTTATTTGAAAATTGTAAACAAATGCATTAAATTTGCAAATGGCAGGGACTTCAGCGGCTTGCAGCTCTTGTTTAATTTTGTGTTTGCTTCGAGGATAATTTTTTGTTATGCAGCTAAATTGATAAATAAATCTACTCTCTTGTAATAATCGACTCTGATTACTATGATATTGTTCAACCTTACCAGAACCGTAAAAGAGGTGTTGGCTCTATACCACATTGTACAATCTTGGATTGAATAAGTTTATGTAACAAAGACAAAGCCTTAGACTCTGACCTAATCCTCAAGGTTTATTTGAGATGGTTCTCCAACGTATCCATTTCTGAGAATCAGATGCACGTCAAAATGAAAACATACTAGCACTTGTATCTTTGAGGGGTGCAAGGGTTACGCCGATAGTAAAATATACTCATTGCAAGGTCAAATTATTCAGACATTTAGGTTATACATTATAATTACAAATATAGTTCATACTTTGATGAATAACAAGTCCAGTGATTTTTGAAACATGTCACTCGAACTTCTTTTGTAAAGATAAGCAATTGTCTCATCCAATGTCATTATTACATGTGTGGTGGACTACATCAGGTGAATGAATTCTTTTGGCATGGGGTCTAGGACATCAAACCAATAAAGATGCTCAAACATGCGATATTATAGCATCCAGTAGTCCACGCCACAATGCGTCGTTGGATAAAATTTACAAATCGTCTGTGTCCATGTTGGTATTTTATCCCTAACAATTTTGTGCATTCGTTGATGAAGTGGTAGGGTTAAATAAGCTCCCTGTGATCCCCATCTTTATTTAACCCGTTGATTCCACAATGTGTTTGATTTAAAAGAGAATTGCAACTGGAAAATTTGTCCATGGTAGTGTAGACTTTGCAAACCCACAGTACTGAGTTGTGGTCCCTAGAGCATTTGTTCTAACCACAACTAACCATTTCCATGCAATAGATAGGTGTACCCAAATTTAGATACTATTGATGCTGGCTGAAACCATATTTCACTTGGAACATAATTTATTTTTGCTAGCTTGCATGTATTACAACTAACCAATTATGAAACATTCGGGTCTCTAAACAAATGGTCAAATTTTCATTGTGATTGAGGTCGATATGTAACTAAACCCTTTTCCTATAGCAATCATTGTGCAGTCAATTAGGTAGCTCTTTCTTCATTATGAATCTTGTGGAGACTAGCGTGCTAGAAGAAATCATCAATTGTGATAGTCCATTCTAGTCAATTTTATAACATGACAACAAAATTTTAAAAATAACTTTCTTAACCATAAAATCCTAACTAACTTAACACTTCAGCCACATATGAAATACCAACCATTTCACAACTCCAACATAATTTTAACATGGTTTAAAACTACTACATCTCTATCCATTAAGACTTCTCTAAATGTACAATATAAAAATAGAGCGGATTCCTATTCGGATTACAACACTTACATTGTATCCTAGTTCTTGCCAGTGGGTTTGTACAAGTTGTCAAGGATAAAATTGTACAAGTTGTCAAGGATAAATTTTTTGGGAAAGACCTAACTTTTGTAGGATATACATTGTATAACAAAAACTGAATTCCATGAGACATAAGTTTATAATATAATGTAAGCAACAAAAACACCAATTGAAAGCAACATGAATAAATCCTAGAGATTAACCATTGCTATCAAAGAGCTAAATGATGATTACAACTTATAGACATCAGAGACCATTTGTGAAATGCTTGAGCTAAACATATAAAAAATACTTATTAGTGGAGAATTTAGGAGGTTGAATAAATATTGAAAATATTGAAAGGAAACAACATTAGTGAGTGACACATAGATACTTGTAAGTTTGTAACCATATTTAAAGAATGATAAATTTGATATAATTCTCCAGACAAATGCAAAGTTAAAATGGTTGACTACTTTTCTTTAAATGCAGCTAATAAATCAAAGTAACTATCTAATAATCCTAGAAACAGTGAACCTATTATATAAAAGCCATCTTTTAGAATTGTTCAAGCACTTGACTATCTATGGATCCCTCCCTATCTCTATCTTATCTTATCCCTCTCTTTACCTAAACCATCTTTTAGAATTATTCAAGAACTTGACTATCTATGGCTCCCTCCCTATCTCTATCTCTATCTTATCCCTCTCTTTACCTTTTACCTCTCTCTTTCTATATCCCATTTTATCTATTTCTTTTTTATCTATCTATCTATCTATCTATCTATCCCTATGTTTCCCTCCCTATTTTTACCTATACTGATATTTTCGCCTCTCTATCTCTCTTCTCTTTCTATTATTCATCTTACTCACTCTCTCTGCCCTCTCCCTCCCCTTACATCTCCCTCTATTTCCCTATCCCTCTAACTATCATTTCCTATATGAGATGGACAACCTAGCTTTTTGAAATCAATAATTTAAATTTTTCTCTATCTCTTCCTCTCCATCTTACTCTATATCTCTTTATATCTTCCTCCTCATCTCTCCTTTTCAATCTCCATATCTCTCTATTTTTACCTATCCCTCTATCTCTCTTTAAAAAATTAGAAATTTTCTTCCAAATATTAAACTTCATTTTCTATAATTCTAAATTCATAATTAAATTATTGAAACATTTCTCCCATTTATAGAATTATAATTTTTATGCATGTTCATTTCTATGTAAATGTTATGATAAGAAATAAGTGTTGTTTTCAAAATTTTAGTGCCTAAATTTGGACAATGCACATTTTTAGGTTCAATGATGATATGAAAAACCAACGTGAAATCAAAACTTGGGCGTAGTCACCTACAAAGTCATTATAGATAGAAGTTATCTAAATACAGGGTATTCACCTACAAAGTCTTTATAGATAGAAGTTATCTAAATACTTGATTGTAATGATATGTAGTTAATGATGGCATACAATAGGTATATATATTGATTGACATATTGTATGACGCTTTGGTGCAACATTGGTCCATGCATTTGGAGGACTTAATCCATATATAGAAGACAATGTTTATTAGGGCATAAATAGTGATCTAAACGATGTTTGAAACAAACTATAAATTCAAGCAACATGATTTGAGAACAAAATATTTTTGATATATCACTCTAGTACATTTGAGGTCAAATTTTGACGGCCATTTGTCGGATATGCAACGCTCATTTGTCGACATTTCAACACATGTGTCCGTCACCATTTTTCCGTTGGAAATTGCGACGGAAGAGACATCTGTCAGTTTACCGACACCCCATTACATCGGAAACTTGCACATGATAACAACTTTGTTATGGCATTTCCTATGGTCCATCAATCATAATTTTGACACAAAGACCTATCGGAAATATACAATCGCTATCGAAACTAACTGTTGAAAAGATATCCTTTCCGACATTAGAAATGTTGGAATAGTGACAAATCTGGCACCAACTTCTGACAGATAAACATGTTGGTGACATAGCATTACTGTCGGAACAGGCTGTCCAAAATTGCATATCGGCGATATTTTAACTGTCAAAAGAGCGACGATAGGGCAATATATCTCCAACAGGTTTCCCTGTCGAACATATAGCATTACTGTCACAAGAATTGTCGTAAAGTATTTTTCTTTGACATTTTATCTGTCGAATAGGCGACATGTTGGCCTATATTTTGACGAGAAGTGATGTCGAATGTATAGCACTTCCGTTGGAATGAATTATAAAGTGTCAAAAAATCAATGGATATGCACATTAAAGATAACACAACTCAAGAGACCATCATAGGTTGTCTCTTTCTTCGATCTATATTATTGACAAAATGTTTTACCTTTCATTAGCTCATCAAATCCAAGGATTTGAAAGAATTTAATATAATATTTTCATGACAACGTATATTATTTAAGTTGACGTTGCACGAATTTATCTACTTTGCGCACTTGTAGACTATGGGGACAATGATAAAGAAGCATGACCATGGGTGGCCATGCTTCTTTATCGTTGTCCCCATAGTCTACAAGTGCACGAAGTAGATAAATTTGTGCAACGTCAACTTAAATAATATACGTTGTCATGAAAATATTATATTAAATTCTTTCAAATCCCCGGATTTGATGAGCTAATGAAAGGTAAAATATTTTGTCAATAATATAGATCGAAGAAAGAGACAACCTATGATGGTCTCTTGAGTTGTGTTATCTTTAGTCCTAGCTACTGGGTAAGGCCTGGAAGACTTATACCTGTCGATCATCGAGAATAATCACTGCCTTGCATTTATGTACATTGCACAAATTGATCCCAGTCTCGCAAAAATATTTTACACTTGTACATCTCATCAATACTGGAGGCCTAAAGTAATTTTATACAATCACTAGCACATTTCGTGCATGGATGAGAAACAGTAACCAAAGTTTCTAGATAATCATTTTTTAGAAGAGGAATGAGTGGAGGCCAAAGAAGGGATAATTGTGAAGGTTTTATAGATGTAGGTTACTGAATCATCATCTCTGCACTAGTACTCAATCTGGCCTCCACTCCATACACGTCTTCTCAGAATCTAAAAACTCTCCATCATTGATTCCCGTCATTTTTTCAGCATCTCCATGGACTGAGACCTTAAATTATTGAGCTTCTCTTTGTTTCGAGAATAGTTTAACATTCTCTACTTAACAAGGCCAACCACGTGAAGGTGGAAGCTCACTTGGCCCCTCCTAGGAGCCTCTTATGACCCTTTACGGCATTTTAAGACCTCTAAGATGTATTCTTAGGGATCGTAAAGGGTTGTAAAGGGTCATAAGGGGTCTTGGGACACAACAAATGAGAAACATAAATGTAGGCATCATGGTCACAATTTTTTGGAGACACAACATAATTGAGTGGTTTTCCCAAACGATGCAAAGTAGTGGTTGCTTTGCATCGTTTGGGAACAGCACTCAATTATGTTGTGTCTCCAAAAAATTGTGACCATGATGCCTACATTTATGTTTCTCAGCTATTGTGATATCTACATCGCAGTCTATTGTTGTTGCAGCAGCAGAGCCTATATTCCACAACAAAAAGGAAGACATCTTTTTAGCCTGGGTCTGGATCCTACCCCAATTGTCGAAGGATCCAGGGCTAGGCTAGAAAGATGTCTTCCCATTCTATCTGCAACATTGTGTCCATCCATGATCTTAGGAATATCATCATCTTTCCACTCTTCATTTGCCAAAATATACCGCTTCTTCAAGCTTGTAGAGTAATCTTATTAATAAAAGAACTCTTGCCAACATTAGGGTACCCACAGATCAAAATAGTTGATGTTATTGGTGCTTGTGCTCAAGGATATCGATTCACTATTTTGAAACGACCAAATCATTTTTATTTCAATTGTAGAGAAAAGGAGTGGGAGAAAAGGAGTGGGTGAAAGCTGATCGAGCGCGAGAGAAGGCATTGCATTTTATTTAATCATGAATGCTCTCTGAAATGACTAATCATGTTTTCTATTCGATTCTTTTTGGTGCTTTTTTTTCCCATATTCAGTAGATAAAAATCATGGCGGCAGCCACTTAGCCATCTTTTTGATGTTCCAAGTATTTTACAAAGATACAGGTATGTGGATTTATCATTCAGTTGCTTGTAGTTATTGGTCAAATGCAAATATTTTGTCAAGTTGAAAGGGCAAGATATCAGTTTGGTGTTTTTGGTTTATGTTAAAATTTGATTTGGTAAAATCCTCAAAAAACACACTACATGTTCTAAAATGTAAAGAAGTTGAATGTTAAATGTAAGATATATATCTCATCCATAGTAATCAAAAGAAATGACATGAAACTTATAAGGAGATTTACCAATCCAAAAATATAAGCGAATAGGAAACATGATTGGTACCTTATGAATTGGTTTTTGAGGTGCACAATCTTCATCAATCTCCTCAGAAGAAGACCCCTGCTCATGAAAAATGCATTTAACACAAAAAACAAATCTACAAAACTAAACCAATGGCATGTTTAGAACAAAGAAATAGAATGATAATAATATGCTGAAAATTCTATTATAATGTTTAATGCACGCAAAAGGACCAGTCCCAACAATTCTTAAACATACTTTATCTGATATGATAATAACATGCTAATTAAACTGATAAAGGTGTTATCTACATTTAATTTGCCAATTACTAATTACACAAAAAACAAATTTACAAAACTGAACCAATGGCATGTTCTTCATGTGGTACAAGGAAGATTTGGCTATGAAAAAAAAAGGAGAAACGACCTCATCATTTTTATTTCAATTGGATAGAGAAAGAATGAAAGCTAAGCACGAGAGAAGGTATGTGATTTCTTCATCTTTCGAGCATCTAGCATCTAGCATCATATTCAACCGCAAATTTCAAATGCATTGCATTTTATTTGATCATGAATGCTCTCTGAAATGACCGCATTCTACTGGTGTCGTGCCCTAGCCCATGCTTTATCTCCATTATTTGATGTTATTGGTGCTTATGCTCAAGGATATCGATTCACTATTTTCAAATGTTTGGATCATTTTGGTCGTGACTATTCCTCCAGCACACAGTCAGGAAATGTAACTGTCTAATGATTATATGTAATGTTGAATGGATTAAATGCTTTATTCTTGGTAGAAGTGAATGGAAGGAATAGTGTTGGTGTTAGGTTTCATTTATTATTGAATTCAATGGTTTCCAAGATATGTTGAGGAGTTTTCTCCTTGTTTAATTTTAACTGTTCCTGCACAATCCACTCATACAATAGTGAAATGCTATGTGATTGTCAATTTCATACAACTGGTCCTTTGGCATGTATTAAATACAATCCAGTCACTTATTGAATGCTTTGTAGACTACTGGTTTGACTGTCCATGCGTTACTAGTGATTGAGATTCATTAAAGGATACAAAACCCTTCATTTTGGGGTTATTGTGTGTGGATTCAAATGTAGGTTTGATTTGGTTAATGTTTAGAAGATATCAATAAAGTATTTAAAGACAATCTTACATGTTTGGAGAGGTTTGAGAGGCACTTATCATGACTGTACCCTCACAAACAGCGGCATAGACTGGTTTTACTAAGTTTCCTTTCTCTATTTTGAGGTTTCCTTTCTCTGCTGCAGGGGTATAGTCAGAGGGTTCATTGAAAAAATGATCCTTTTAATGGTTACTTTGAATATGAATGATTTGATATAACATATTGCTCATTTTACTTGAAGTTTGGAATAGCTTGTGCAAGGGTAAAAGTATTTTTTATCGTTTTGGTCATGATTGTTCCTCTACATAGTCAGAAAATGTAACTGTCTAATGATTATATGTAATGTTGAATGGATTAAATACTTTATTCTTGGTAGAAGTGAATGGAAGGAATAGTGTTGGTGTTAGGTTTCATTTATTATTGAATTCAATGGTTTCCAAGATGTGTTGAAGAGTTTGCTCCTTGTTTAATGTTAACTGTTCCTACACAATCCACTCATACAACATTGAAGTTACAAAACTGAACCAATGGCATGTTTACAACAAAGAAATAGAATGATAATAATATGCTAAAAATTATATTCTATTTAATACACACCAAAGGACTAGTCCCAACAATTCTTAAACATACTAGTTATCTGATATGATCAATTGTTAATAAAGGTCTAATTTTGTAGACTGCTAGCACGAAGGAAGATTTGACCTAGCCAAATCTTTTGTGTACCACAAAAAAAAAAGTGTGATAACTATGTCTACTCCAACTTTAATTGTTTAAGAATTCATCATATCAGATAAAGTATGTTTAAGAATTGTTGGGAGTTCTATTAGACCTTTGTTGTAAACATGCCATTGGTTTTCAAATGTTTGGATTCACGTTTGTTGATATTATTGGCACGTTTAATGACACCATTGTATATTGTTGTCACTGAAATGACCACATTCTACTGGTTTCATGCCCTAGCCCGTGCTTTAACTCCATTATTTTATGTTATTGGTGCTTGTGCTCAAGGATATCCATTTTTTTTGAAATGTTGATTGTGGTTATCAAATAGATAGCCCGCGAGCTTCTAGCTAGGTTTCATTTGTATTGATAGCCTAGGGCATCAAATGTATTGTATCGTTGATAGTTGAGACTTTGTTAAAAGGAAATAGGACAAAGAACGATTTTGATTTAGTTTCTCTATTTTGATCTCTAAGTGGCTTACAACCCTAGAGAAGTATATGCAGATTTGCAGTTGCAAGATACATAGCAACCAATAATTCACAAGAAATCCATGCATCCAATTTGAATAGCAATTAATACAAAGAAATAGGTTCCTCCAATGGCCCAATCATCCAGACCTTGACTGTCCCCTCAACCAGTGACCCTTCAAAATTGGGTTATCATGCAATCAGTGAGTGATCCTTCATTCTCCTCATCTGCCTTACATCCAAACATATTGGAAATACACAATACAATGATAACAAGTCTTTCACAATCCCCCTTCCCTTAAGGAACACTATCAACCATCCCTTCCACATAGCATTTCACTATTGTATGAGTGGATTGTGCAGGAACAATTAACATTAAACAAGGAGCAAACTCCTCAACACATCTTTGTTGTAAACATGCCATTGGTTCAGTTTTGTAATTTTTTCTTTTGTGTTAAATGCATTTAAATGGAACATTAAGCATAGTAATAATATGCTTAATCTATTAGTAATTGCAAATTAAATGCCCATAACACCTTTATTAGTTTAGCATGTTATTATAAGATACTAAAGAAGACTTGCTATTTGTCAGAGAAATCTTCACTATCCCCCACAATGAAGACAATGAAGATTGAACCCCTACCCCACAACAAAGAACATTGTAATAAGAATAAGATATAATATAGTGTTAGAATAAACTTTGAACAAAGACATGTAATGCTTAAGTTAATGATCTAAAAAGCTGCAAATATAGGAATTGAAAAAGAAGATAGTGCCAAGAAATATTTTCACAAATATGAAACGTGAGGAAAAGTAATAACATTAACAATGCCAAGATTCACAACATTAAATTTCACTTGCAGATGAGTTTCTGCAGTGGGTTGCCCAGCATCAAAAATATGTTGAGTTGCATTTGAGCTGTAACTAAGAGTATCATGTCGAACAGACCCTAAAATTTGAAAGCATTCTCCAGCCTGGCAATTCAAAATTCAATCTAGACAAGCATCAGTAAGTAAAATAAATTATAGACATCAACATCATCATAATCATTAGAAATAAACTTTAAAGACATATTTTGGATAGTACTATGTTTCTTGAAATTTTTTGTGATGCTTCTAAACTTTAAAGACATATTTTATGGCTTAATGATAACATAGATTAGTGTTTTGTTTTCTGATGGAATGTTGTTGATCATTCATGGTCTTGAAGAAACTTTTGATTGTTTTGATTCTCGAGTCTTGATGTTGTTTCTCAATGTGATATAGACTGACCACAAGATGGTTCAGTTGGTCCTCTCTTTCTGTTTAATCATTTGTCTTCTTCATGGTGTAAGTGTCAATATGTTATAATCCAACTAGCATGTCATACCCCCACTTTTGACAAACCTCACAGCCAAAGACTTGGGTGATCAACATACACAAACAACGATTACCCTTAGGAAACAATGATCATTAATATTCATTAATGGCGGGCGATGATTCCTTGGTAATAAAGGCATTGACAACATTCATCATCTTAACCAAGTCATGGGTGGTGATCCTTGAAATAACACAATTAGTAAAAGGAAATAACAACATAACATAATTTGGAGTGAGGAAGAAGGAAAATTGGAAAACAAAATATGGAATAATCAGGTTGGAATTAGAGAAGAATTCAGAAATAAAATTGAATTAGAAAAAAGCCAAGTTATCCGGTTCTTTGTTTGAGGCTGGGTTCTGGTTCTACTTTTGTTCTCCTCTAGGTTCGACTTGGGTTCCTTTGGGAGGAACTTGGGTGTCTGGGCCAATCCCAGGTGCACCTGTAGTATTTTATTCATAAATTTATAGGCTAACTCATTATTATGGTAACATGGGTATGACCACACTCCATGCCTTATAATGGTACCCGACATGGAGTGTGGTTCAAATGAAGTTGAACCAAATGCTGACCGTGATGGCTATGATCATGATGAAGATGAATATGAATATTAAATCTAAAATATGGCTTGTAATTTGAATTTTCATTGTGAATGAAGAAACTATAGATTCAAGTTGACTCATTCTATGTTGTAGTATATTTGTTCCTTGGATCTACCATATTATATATGTGTACCCTGTAAGGGACATCTTATGCTCATCCATGTATCAGAGCTCGGTGAGAGTTCTTAGGAGAAAGACAAGATGTCAATAGGAGATGGAGAAACCAATCTCAGAACACCACTTGAAGCCTTGCAATGTTGAGAGTGGGATAAAGGCTACACTTGAGACCCTATATAAGGAACAAACTTATTGAGCTTCACTTTGTTTCGAGAATAGTTTTATATTCTATACTAAATAGGGCCAACCACGTGAAGGTGGAAGCTTATTTGGCCCCATCCCAAACCCCCTCTAACATCACTCTAAATTCCCCGTTAACATCTAACATTCATTCATTATTTCATCCATTAATAAAATGTAACATTCATTAATTATCACACGATAACATTCATTAACACATTATAAAATTTATGAACATTCAATACAATATAATTAAATTCATTGGCATATAAATATCAGTAATTATTGCGACGGATCCATCAAAAATTTTAGGTGCCTCTCAACCATCCACATTGACCGAGTGTGTACGGGTCCACACATTTCAATCTCCTCAACTTGGTGTATGAGGTAGTGTTCTTGTGCATTGAAAAAGGTTGAAGGTAGACATTTTTGCATTTCACACATTAGATGAGGAATTCTTCTCTTCAAATATTTTATATCTGCTCTATGGATTTCCACTGCATATACATCTTCTCGGAATCTAAAAACTTAGGCCCATCATTGATTCTCATCAATGTACCAATTTGGATAGTAAGTCTAATTTAATTTGTCCATGGACTGAGACCTTAAATTATTGAGCTTCTCTTTGTTTCGAGAAGAGTATAACATTCTCTACTTAACAGGGCCAACCACGTGAAGGTGGAAGCTCATCTGGCCCCTCCTAGGAGCCTCTTATAACCCTTTACGACATTTTAACACCTCTAAGATGTATTCTTAGGGATCGTAAACGGTTGTAAAGGGTCATAAGGGGTCCTGGGACACAACAGTTGAGAAACATAATTGTAGGCATCGTGGTCACAATTTTTTGGAGACAACGTAATTGAGTTGTATACCCAGACAATGGAGAGAAACTCTTGCACCTCTGATTCCAAGTTGACTACATATGTTACTCATGAATACAAGGTCCTCCAAAAAATGTATTCAACTTGGAATCAGGGGTGCAGAAGTTGCTCTCCATCATTTGGGTACACAACTCAATTACGTTGTCTCCAAAAGATTGTGACTATTATGCCTACAATTATGTTTCTTGGCTATTGTGAAATCAACATTTATGTTTCTTAGTTTTCGTGTTTATGTGCATGTTTTTTATGTGTTTTGGATAGTAAGTCTAATTTAATTTGTCGGTGGACTAAGACCTTAAATCATGTAATGAGGAGGCTTAGAAAACTAGTATATGCAAATTTCATTATTTAATAATAAAAATCTATTAAAATGTTTATACCTTCTCTCATTTGTTGGTGTAATTCCTCTTTGAGTATCCCCTTTCTCCTTTGCATCCAAAATGAACTCATTCCAATCCCTCACTGGAATAAAGGGAGGATGTTCAAACTTCAGCAAGACTTCATACCACGCAACATTCGTAGATTACGTTCAATGCGTTATTTAAGTTTGTAAATCAGCGTTGCGTACAAATCTATAGATGGTGTGTGGTACAAAGCCTCGCTCAAGCTTGAAAATGATAGTCAATCCATAGTCAAGGTCAAGGAACAAATGGAATAACCAAGAAAAAACTATATGTTAAATCATGTGATTGATAGCAGATTGGGGCTCACTTGAGCCATAAACATGAAGAATTATTCTAAAAAAAGATGTAAACCATATATATGTGCACTTGAGGCAAAGAGAAGTTACTTCTTATCTATATTAAAATATTAGTTACAATATGAAAATACTAAACTAACTAATTCCCGAGTTCATCTCTACATATGGTCGCAACAAAGATATGCGGTTACAATACAGAGAAGGCATCGTAAAAATATAATTTTGGAATTTGCCCTAGCCTGACACGTTTTGCACTCAAATCCTTCATCACAGATAAGTGGAGATGGGCGGATAGATGCAGTTGAGTTGTCATCAACCCAACTAAAGTATCTACAACCATTATTTCCCTGTGATGCCCAGTCTACATTAGTTCTTATATTATAATGAATAGTATTTACATTAGAAACATTAAATATATACACATTAGCAACCTTTTTTTTATTTGGGCAGTACCAAAATTATCATCCAGGGTTGTTCGGTGTCCATGAAGTCTTCAACACACACTGCCCACCACCACATTGACAAGAGTCATCGAGCCTATATATCAATAATGCACCGCACCATCGTTACTACATTTATTATTTTTATATGAAATACACCAAGGAGTACCATCAAAAATATTAACCATTTATAATAATGAAAAGTAAACCTAAATAAAATAGCTCATTTTTTTATCAGCATGTGTAGTCTCTGTGTATATGAAAAATGAAAGAAATATGAAGCTGAAATAAAATAGTGAACAAAATAGTATTCCACATAGACTGAATGAAATATACCATCAAAAGAAGGTGACAAAATGCTGTCATGAAGCACAGACATAGGAAATAAAAAAGGGACAAAAGACAAGAAATAAGAAAAATCATTACGACTATAATAAAAAAAAGAAACACTCTTTGTCAACAATTTTCAAAATCATTAGGACTATAGAAAAATAATTAAGACTATACAAAATCAAATTTTAGAAATGGACGGTTCTGATGCTTTGCCATTACAACAATTGAGCATTCATCATTTGGTATTGTGTATTCCATTTAAGTATGTCAACAATGTTCAAAATCATGTCACCAAGCACAGACAAGAAATAAGAAAAATCATTAAGACTATAGAAAAATCAAGTTCTAGAAATGGACGGTTCTGATATTGCTTTGCCATTGTACAACAATTGAGCATTCATCATTTGGTAATTCTTGGTGTATCCCATTTAAGTTTTTTAGTTGTCGTGTTTATGTGCATGTTCTTTATTTGACGGTCTTTTTTCAAGATAGGCATAATCATCTCTCCAACCTTAATTAACAACATTTTTTATATATGTCAAGTACTTATAATCAATATGCCCAACAAATAGAGACTTAGTAGTAAAAGCATGTCCTTTGGTTTACTAGTTTACTTATAATCAGTATGTCCTTTGGTTTACTAGTTTAATCTGGTTTAAGAATGGTTTGTTTCATGTTTGAATGTACCATTGAATGAATCTTGGCTATATTAAGTACAATCTTAAGACTTGTGACTCTTCAAATTCTCTTATTTCCTTCAGACCTCCAAACATGTGTACTTTCAGTAGCCCCCCAACAAATGGACTTGTGATGATTTTCACAATAGTACATGTGTAGGAGGACTACTCAAAGTACTGCTTAGGCAAATCTAAATGTTCATCACCTGTGTTGTCATGCATATAAGAGTTTATCATAGAAGGTATATGCATAGGTGAAAAACATGCATATTTGACCAAGCAATACTGGGAGTTAGACCCAGCAGCAAATAGATTTGTGGTGATTTTCACAATAGTACATGTGTTGCTGGGTAAGCTCCCAATAGCGCTCAGGCAAATATGCATGTTCATCACCTATGCATATGAAGTGGCTCTAGTGGAAGATACAATCACTAAATTCTGCATACTCCTTATTTTATTCTGCGTTGATATTATCAGACATGGTCTTTCTTGAATGGAATGACTCGTTACTTGTACATTGACTAGAATTTTGGTTGAAGGAGGATGATTTGTTTGCAAACATTTTTTCAACTCTAATTTTCTCAACACAAAGGGACATTTATCATAGCCATAGACAGGTGATTATTTTAAAATGAAATACACCAAGGAGTACCATCAGAAATATTGACTACTTACAATCATGAATAGTTAACCTTAATCAAATAGCTCATTTTTTATCAGCATGTGTAGTCTCTTTGTATATGAAAAATGAATGAAATATCAAGCTGAAATAAAACAATGAACAAAAATTCACATTCAAGGCCTAATTTATCAAGAGCAGCAAATATTAGGATGAAAGAAAAATCATTAAGAGTATAGAAAAATCATTAGGACTATAGAAAAATCATTAAGACTAGAAAATCAAGTTCTAGAAAAATCATTAAGAGTACTATAGAAAAATCATTAGGACTATAGAAAAATCATTAAGACTAGAAAAATCATTACGACTATAGAAAAATCATTTAGACTATAAAATAAAGTTCTAGAAATGGACGGTTCTGATGCTTTTCCATCACAACAATTGAGCATTCATCATTTGGTACTTCTTGGTGTATTCCATTTAAGTTTTTCAGCTACCATGTTTATGTGCATGTTCTTTATGTGTTTGGCTTCTCTCCCTCGCAAGGGATATGTCGATAGGTAATTGATTTGAAAGCATAATGATTTGACTGTTCCAAGTAATGTTTTTAATCCTTTGAAGTTTCTCATGATCCTGATGTAAGTTGATTGGATTAAGCAATTTGGAGATCCAATAGGACTTTAGGGGAGTTCAATAAATGTTTTGGAAGACTTAGAGGAACTATTAGCATGACTGTTCCTTCATCTACAGTGAGTTAGACTGAATTTGCTAAGTTTTTCCTTTGTTTTGAAGTGTATTTTGTAATCTATTTCCTTTCCATGGACCCAAAGACCTAGGACACATGGAAAGAGGATACTAACAATGTATTATACAACTCTAATGTTCTTGACTTGTAGAGATTTGAGAAAGTAAAGAGAAAACTAGCTATGTTTAATGTTAACTGTTCTTGCACAATCCACTCATACAACAGTGAAATGTTATGTGATTGACAATTTTATACAACTAGTCCTTTGGTGTGTATTAAATAGAATAGAATTTTTAGCATATTATTGCCATTCTATTTCTATGTTGTAAACATGTCATTGGTTCAGTTTTAATCTACTGGTGTCGTGCCCTAGCCCATGCTTTATCTCTATTATTTGATGTTATTCACTGTTTTGAAATGTTGACTATGGTTATCAAATGGAAAAAATAGAAAAAAAAATTGTACACAAATTTTTTTTTACAAAACTGAACCAATGGCATGTTTACAACAAAGAAATAGAATGATAATAATATGCTGAAAATTCTATTTTGTTTAATACACGCCAAAGGACCAGTTGTATGAAATTGTCAATCACATAGCATTTTACTTTTGTATGAGTGGATTGCGCAGGAACAGTTAACATTAAACAAGGAGCAAAGTCCTCAACACATCTTGGAAACCATTGAATTCAATAATAAATGAATCCTAACACCAACACTATTCCTTCCATTCACTTCTACCAAGAATTCCAACACAAGCACAAGTTATTTCAAACTTCAAGTAAAATGAGAAATATGCTATATCAAATCATTCATAATTATAGTAACCATTCAAAGGATCATTTTGTCAATGAACCCTCTGATTGTACCCCTGCAGCAGAGAAAGGAAACCTTAAAATAGAGAAAGGAAACTTAGTAAAACTAGTCTATGCCACTGTTTGTGAGGGTACAGTGATGATAAGTGCCTCTCAAACCTCTCCAAACATGTAAGATTGTCTTTAAATACTTTATTGATCTCTTCTAAACATTAACCAAATCAAACCTACATTTGAATCCACACACAATAACCCCAAAATGAAGGGTTTTGTATCCTTTAATGAATCTTAGTCACTGGTAACGCATGGACAATCAAACCAGTAGTCTCCAAAGCATTCAATAAGTGACTGGATTGTATTTAATACATGCCAAAGGACCAGTTGTATGAAATTATCAATCACATAGCATTTCACTGTTGTATGAGTGGATTGTGTAGGAACAGTTAACATTAAACAATGAGCAAACTCCTCAACACATCTTGGAAACCATTTAATTCAATAATAAATGAAACCTAACACCAACACTATTCCTTCCATTCACTTCTACCAAGAATTCCAACACAAGCATAAGCTATTCCAAACTTCAAGTAAAATGAGAAATATGCTATATCAAATCATTCATATTTATAGTTACCATTCAAAGGATCATTTTGTCAATGAACCGTCTGACTGTACCCCTGCGGCAGAGAAAGGAAATCTCAAAATAGAGAAAGGAAACTTAGTAAAACCAATCTATGCCACTATTTGTGAGGGTACAGTCATGATAAGTGCCTCTTAAACCTCTCCAAACATGTAAGAATGTATTTAAATACTTTTTTGATCTCTTTTAAACATTAACACATGGACAGTCAAACCAGTAGTCTCCAAAGCATTCAATAAGTGAATATGAATGTTTGAAAACTTTCCTCTCAACTTCCCCAACCACTCCTAATCAGTTAGAGGGATTAGTTGAGTGTTTAGACACTAAAACTTCTTAAACATACTTTATCTGATATGATGAATTGTAATATCAACAAACGTGAATCCAAACATTTGAAAATAGTGAATTGATATCCTTGAGCACAAGCACCAATAACATCAAATAATGGAGATAAAGCACGGGCTAGGGCACGACACCAGTAGAATGCGGTCATTTTAGTGAGCATTCATGATCAAATAAAATGCAATGCATTTGAAATTTGTGGTTGAATATGATGTTGGAGGCTCGAAAGACATTGCCCGTCAAAAATACCAATAAAAAATGAAGAAATCACATACCTTCTCTCTTGCTCAGCTTGCACGAAGGAAGAATTTGATAGCCAAATTTTCCTTGTACCACATGAAGAACATGCCATTGGTTTAGTTTAGCATGTTATTATCATATCAGATAAAGTATGTTTAAGAATTGTTGGTAAGGATAGGAATAGTGGAGATTCTATAAATATCCCTCTAACCAATTAGGAGTGGTTGGGGAAGTTGAGAGGAAAGTTTTCAACCATTCATATTCACTTATTAAATGCTTTGGAGAATACTGGTTTGACTGTCCATGCATTTTCAGTTACTGAGATTCATTAAAGGATACAAAACCCTTCATTTTGGGTTATTGTGTGTGGATTCATCCGCTTTAGCCAAGAAGATCAAGAAGATGGGGTAGGAGGACATTGTGGTAGAAGAAGTATTTAAAGAAGAAACAAGAAGCAATAGAAAAAAATTTAGGAGTTTGGAACAACATTTCAGAATCCATGAATGGTATGGGTAAGGTGACCTTCATTCGTGTCTGTGACTTCAATGAAACATTGGATATGGCTGATAAGAAGAATCACTTGTTGATAGTGTTCCTTGAGGGTTCAAGGGGGATTGTGAAAGACTTTTTATCATTGTATTGTGTATTTCCAATATCTTTGGATGTAGGGCAGACCAGGAGAATGAAGGATCACTCACTGATTGCATGATAACCCGATTTTGAAGGGTCATTGGTTGAGGGGATAGTCAAGGTCCAGATGTTGATAGTAATTCATTGAGGGAAGGGGGATTGTAAAAGACTTGTTATCATTGTATTGTGTATTTCCAAAATATGTTTAGATGCACGGTAGACTAAGAGAATGAAGGATCACTCACTGATTGCATGATAACCCAGTTTTGAAGGGTCATTGGTTGAGGGGACAATCAAGGTCTGGATGTTGATAGTGTTCCTTGAGGGAAGGGGGATTGTGAAATGCTTGTTATCATTGTATTGTGTATTTCCAATATGTTTGGATGCAGGGCAGACCAGGAGAATGAAGGATCACTCACTGATTGCATGATAACCCAGTTTTGAAGGGTCATTGGAAGAGGGGGGAATGAAGGATCACTCACTGATTACATGATAACCCCACCAAGAATTCTTTCCTTTAAGTTTCCACAATATCTCAAAATATGATCATTATTATTTACTTTCTTCTATATGCTATTCTTTCTATGGTTTTATTATCTCAGAAATATATCAAAAACATTGCAGATGTGCATATAAAAGTAAAATATTGTCCTTCAATTGTTCCACATTGAAGCATTTCCTCTTGGGAGTATTCTCTTCGTTTGTACAATATCTGTAAAAAATGGCTCCCATATTTCTTTAATATCTATTTTAATCTTTATATTGTAATTTTGATTAGATTTGACCAATAGTTGATTTCATTGGTATTTTATAGCATATATTCCTAATGTGAAATGTGGAGAGAAAGAAAGGGACACACTAGGTATGAATTACATGATATACCCATCATCACTTAGTACTTAAATAATAAATTATGGATAGGGAACAACCCCCTAGCCTCAGGATGTTTGTTTCATGTTGGCCTCTTATTATATGCAAAGGTAAGCATGTCTTAAGCTAACAACCACAGTGTAGGGGCCATAAATTATGGATCCCAAAATAGTGCACACTTGTATTAAATTAGGTTCACTATACTACAAGGGAATGTAAACCATGCAATAGTGCCTCATGGGGATGGAAGCAACCCTTCACCAAGAAGATGATTGTGTCTGCAATATTTACTAGAAGAAAAGAACATAATTTGGTTCCAACAATTACTCCTAGAAGATAATGGCACCCACAAAACACTTGGAAAAGACAACACTCACTATATCTTTTATCACTCTTTTAAAGCGGGGACAATAAATCTCAAAGATTGATCAACGAATTCTTGAACACAAAGAACCATTGACAGTTATGATTCATGTGTACAATAGCCAACAACCAGTTGTTCCAATCATGGTGTCCAATAATTATGTTAGAAAAAGCATCTACAAATCCCTTACACAACCATAATAGATTCAAACCATGAACCATAAGAACCTAACAATGGGACTAACAAAGATACAACCTAAATAAATCTTGATCATATTCCACCCTATTGTAAGGCCCAAGAAGTAACTCTATCTTAAAGCTACACATTCCTCTAGATGAAGCTTAAAGGTTAGGTAGCTGAAGCATAGCAATACTTGAATGGATATAGGAATAATTTGATGTCCAATCATTTGCTAGCTTGGTTTGTGGGTTTTCCACATAATATTTTCCCTTTAACCACATTTATAGTTTGAGAAAATCAGAAAAAATTGTTTCAGCTTTATATTATCCTTTTGAACTAGCACACTGCCATCAAAATGCATAATCATTGGTTATCTCAAGAAAATTCCTATTGATTAGTAGGATATTCTTATAAAAATTTGATGCATGGATTTCTTGTGAATTATCGACTGCTATGTATCCTGCAACTATGGAAGGAATAGTGTTGGTGTTAGGTTTCATTTATTATTGAATTCAATGGTTTCCAAGATGTGTTAAGGAGTTTGCTCCTTGTTTAATGTTAATTGTTCCTGCACAATCCACTCATAAAATAGTGAAATGCTATGTGGAAGCGATGGTTGATAGTGTTCCTTGGGGGAAGGGGGATTGTGAAAGAGTTTTTATCATTGTATTGTGTATTTCCAATATGTTTGGATGCAGGGCAGACCAGGAGAATGAAGGATCACTCACTGATTGCATGATAACCCAGTTTTGAAGGGTCATTGGTTGAGGGGACAGTCAAGGTCTGGATGGTTGGGCCATTGGAGGACCCTAGTTCTTTGTATTAATTGTTATTCAAATTGGATGCATGGATTTCTTGTGAATTATCGGCTGCTATGTATCCTGCAACTGCATCCGTAAATCTACATATACTTCTCTAGGGTTGTAAGAATAGATTATTTGGTAAAACGTAAGTACTTATGTAATATAACTTACATATTTCTTATTTGTATACTATATAATGTCATGTCAAGTTTGTGCTCTTTAAGAAATATGTTTAACAGATTATTTAAATGGTGTTTTCTCCATTTGACTAGAATCTAACCTCACTTTTAAGCATTGTACCAAGACTCCATGGGTAATATTATTTCAAAATTGCATCATCAAAATTTATGGAAAATCTAAAATTAAATTGTAGAATAGTCTCATTGAATTATCTTTCAACTACTACAACTTAAGTAATGCTTTTTGCAAAACAATTTTTTTAGTAGATTGCTTTAAAAACACAATTTTCAATTGGTCCCATGAATGAATAGAAATATGTAGAAGAGGTGTACATACCATTGAAGTGATATAACTTAAAATGTAACAATAATTAGAAAGAACATAAACTGGCCTTCAATCTCAAGTTTACCTATTAATTGTTTGCAAACTTTTACATGTTTTTAATCCCTTAGTCTATTGTTGGGAAAAAATAAAAGAGTCTTTTTATATGCATGTATGGAAATCTTATGGAAACCCTTAGGTACAGAAAAAAGGGCTACATATTCAAGCTCAAAATTCCTAAGATTTAGTTCCTTCAGAATTTACAATAAACTAACATAGCCAAAAAATTATACAAGAAACACTCCTTTAGATTCTTCTTCTACACTAATTTATTGATGCACATTTTACCAAACCTCTTAACTCAAATGAAATATATTATCATAAAATGTCACGTTTTAATCTAAAACGGAACAACAAATCAATTTGCAAATTTAGAAATCCTAATCTAATCCCAAACTAAATAGATATAAATTATTTACATAAAACACAAAATAGAAAAAATAAGAGTTAGAGGCACCATCTTGGCGTCATCCCTTACCTAAAGCCCATTGATCTTTACCTATATTTCACCATCATCCATTCTATTTTGTTAATCATGTTCTTACATATACAAGTGACATCTATAAATAAATAAATACATCTTGAAATTATCTCCCCATATATTTTACAAGGATTAACATATAACTATCATATATTTATTTTATTATATAGCTATGACAAACAATGGTGAAACCTCCTCCCTTGCACTACAAGACTTGAACAAGGAGTGTTCCAAGTTATTCCATATCAGTCACAAGTCAGTAATGAAAACAAAACAAAACGGCATTATTTCGCAGGATAGGTGTCGACAAGCTTAATACCAAGCCTGTAAGTCTGGCTGATTTTTTCCACGAGTCTTGCGTTTCTTTCTTCCGCCGGTGGGTTCAGAACTCTTCTCCTCCCTGAATTGTCCTGTTTCAAGAAGTCAATACATGAGTTTGCCCTGCTCGAAGTATTCTCTATATCTTTAAGAGCGGCCAGCACGACACTCCTGCCTCCAGATAAATCCTGCAACTTCTGCTCTGCAAGTTTCGTCTGGCTGTAAACATATGTATAAACTTCCACACAATAGTCTATAGGGTTTTTCGCCATATAAAGGCTCTGGTTTACAATAAAATCGTACATAATTTTGCTCTCATCGACCATTTCTACGGCTGCATCGTAGGTTTTCTGGGCCAGATTTGGATCCTGTGCTTTAATGCTTATATTTGAGCCCATCATTACTAAAACCAGGGCTACTGCAATCTTCAAGAGTAAACAATCCATCGCTTCTCCTTTCTTTTGTTAATACTTAGTAATACTGAGAACACCCACATATTATATCTTCTGCACAATGGTTATCAATGGCAAACGGTTATGTAGAATTGGATATTGTGCATTCGATGCCTACTTTTCCTCTCCTTTTTAAACAAGGCGGTTAGAACAGGCAATATTCTGCAACTAATATAACCCAAATTAGGTCAGTCTGTTGTATAGAAATATCCGATAATAGCTTAATTAGAGGAGATCATGTAATGAAAAACAATAATTTTCTATATCTTAATTAGAGAATATCCTGTCCCAAATACCTTTGGACAATATTATGTTTTTTTTTTTCACTTACGCTCTATCCTCTTCAAATGCTCCCAAAAGCTCCCAACTTGGTATAGAACAATATAGCATCCAACTTATATAAAAAATTAACTTTTTCAATTTAATTTTGTGCTTGTTTTGAAGAGAATGTTTTATTATGCAGATATATTGACAGATAGCTACTTGTCCATGTCCTTATAGACATATCTTTTATTTTATTCTAACAGATGTAAAGTTCTATATTGTGCCTAATTACTATTATTTTTCCCTAACCTTACCAAACCATAAAAAAGGTGGTAGTTCTATATGACATTATACAATCTTGCATTGAATAAGCTAAGCTCGTATAACAAGACAAACCTTTCCTAGACCAATCCTCAAGGTTCATTCGAGATGGTTCTTCCTAGGTATCCATTATGAGAACCAAATGCATTATAGTTCATATATCGAAATGGAAAGATTTTATCTACACAATTAGCACGGGATCTTAGAGATTTATGTTGAGTCAACCATTTTTTGAGCTTATACTTTAGTTTAATTCATATGTATAGTACAATAGCTTAAGTAAATCTACTCAAATATTATTTTTACATAAATATTAGTGTATAAATTGTACAAATCCATATAATGACCAATTCATATAAAGTGATTAGCTCATGCACAGAACACATGCACATAATATGATTAATTCATACATAATTGTAGTTCACATGTCGAAATGGAAAGATTTTATCTACACAATTAGCATGTGATATTTGAGATTTATTTTAAGTCGCAACCATTTTTTGAGTTTATATTTCTATTTTAATTCACGTGTAATGGTACAATAGCTTAAGGAATTCTACTCAAATGTTAGTTTCACATCAATATTGGTGTATAAACTATACCAATCCATATAGTGACCAATTGCTCATATAAAGTGATTAGCTCATGTACAACACATGAACATAATGTGATTAATTCGTACATATGTTACATATACATATTTGGACTACCTCATCAGTGCATGACATATACATAGAAACAAAAATTGTAAAAAAAAGGGGATTGCAATATTAACATTTAAGCATCTTCCCCTTTTCTTAGATCATTAACATATAAGCATTGAAGTACGCCCTATCTTAAAAGAAAATAACAATACACCCCACTTACACCACGGGTCCTATCCTTGTCCAGGATCAATGTCAATTATAATGATGATACAAACAATCCATACTAGTAATTATTGGCAAGGTCAAGTTTTTAACAACATATACCGCATAAGACGAATAATAAGATTTTCATATCTCACTAAGCCTCTTATTCATCATATAAATAAGTAAACAAAATTAAGATATCATATGATTTTACCTTACTTAAGACTTGTGCTTACTTACCTAGATTAATGTACCAATAACAGTCTTGAGAACCAAAGGTTGACATAACACTTGAAGTGCTTTCATTCCTAAAACACTAATCCCACGAATAAGTTCTCCTAAGATGGGTGGATATAGGCATCCATCACCTACATGCTATTTTTTAATTCATATCTAAAGCCACTAAAAATTGGGTAGGATTGATGGCTATTTTGACACTACTATCTTGACTTAGATAAAAGACTAGGTATCTCACCTATTGTAAGAGGAATAAAATCCCAAAATGGACAATGATTGCCACAAGGTCTCTATTGTTAGGTCTCGATCTTGCAAGACAACTAAGTTGTTTATTGAATTTTGATGTTTTAACAAGGGGTCCAAAAATTTTGATAAACTTATTTACACAAGAAGGTTAAATTGCACACCAATATTTAGCTTCCAATTTTAATAAAACATTATAAAAATAATCTATAATTATATTACCATAAAATAATATTTATAATTTTATCAAACTAATCTAATTCAAATATGCAAATTATTACTGACGGTTTTATGGGAGGTTAGGACATATATAAGTAGTCCAAACCAAATATGAAGTCCTGCAAAACTAAATGTCATCTTCTTGTCCTATAAAATCCACACAATGTGTAAGATCAAATGATTGGGCTAAAGGATCTTTAAATTTATATTATTAATTCAATTTTCCATGTAAATTATTCTTGACGGCTTCTAAAGGATGTCTAGGCATCAATGTGACATCGAGAGATCCAAAAGTCCAATAGAAGTCCAAATTGGACATGAGATCCTATAATATTAAAAGTTACATTTTTTTAATTTACATTTTGACCTATAAAATGTTCTTAAACTCTCCGAGGACTTGTCCAAATACAAAAAATTAAAATTATTAACAAGTTTTTTGATGCAAAGAAAAATTGGGGTCCTTATGGCCTATTCAGGGGCTTTGGAGGGATAATCTTTCTAGGGTGGCTTCCATAGTTAAATTGGAACCTTCTGATTTCAGTTGGGTGAAGGTCAATTTTGAGGGGGGCTCGAAAGGAAATATGGGGCCGAGTGGAGTTGGATGTATAACAAGAGATATTGATGGTAATACCTTGGTAATTGGGGCTAAGAGACTTCAAGGAATGAATAACGATGCTAAGGTTCAAGCTGCACTATTTGCAATCCAAAAGGTAAAGCAGTTTGAAGTGACAAAGCTACATGGGTATGTGCAAGAAGATGAGGGGTCAAAAAGTGGCGATGTGAAAAATATTCACTTTTCACTCGTCCAAAAGCGCATGAAAGTGCTTGTTGACTTTTTAGTAGGCTTGGGTGTCAGTACACCTGGGCAAGCCTGCCACCAAAGCACATTCCTAATCGGGTACCCGATATTTTTGGGTACCCAATAACTGTGGCATATATCCCGCACCCGCGAGCCCTATTCTTCATTTCCTAGCGTGATTTTATCATTTTCTAGCCGCGGTTTTTTGATACCTGATATATTTTCAGATACCTGATATTCGAAACGTCAAATTCGACTTCAAGCATATTTGGTAAGTAGTTAATTGTATATTTTTATTAATTTATTTCATTTTCATTGTAAATGTAGTGTTTTTTTTTAAAATAGGGTTTTGTATTTATATTTGTAATAATATTTGAAACTTAGATTTGTTTTTTATTTAATCAGGCATGGCTGACAACAATGAAGAAAATAACCCTCCAAATAACAATCCCGAAAATAATCCCCCATATCTAAACCCTAAATCTTTATAAGATTTGATAGAAGAAAATTTGAACACAATACGAGGTTTCCAAAACACGTATCAAAATATACCTACATTAGTTCCCATGCTTACCACACTAAATACAATTGTTGAAAATATTGACACACTCACGTAGCAACATAATGCTGCTCTTCATTGGCGTGATGATATGCACGACCAATTTGATGACGGGCTTGACCATGATGGGATTGCAGCCCTTAATATAACTAAGGAAGATATAGCTGCCCTTTTTGTCGATCCTAAAACTGGAATACCAGTTGACCCCAAAAAGCCCAAATTATCAATAAAATGGTGCACAAATGAAGAAATGCGCACAAACTTTTGGGATGGCTGGTGGATGGTTTTTGATAAACCACCACATAGCAATTTGGAGGTCCCATTTTATTTCCTTAAAAAATTGTATGCTGAGTTTGTGCTTGGTCAACATGTTGATTATTGGAGTATGAGGCCCAACATGGGTGTAGGCAGAGGAGCTCCTCAGACTAGGCCATCTTCCCAGTGCCGAAAGGCCACTACCTTTGTCCCCCCCATTGATGTTGCACCCCCTCCTTCAGTGCAGCATCCTGATATCATTAGAGAGGCTGCTGAATAGACTATTAGGGAAATTCATTTACTGAGTGATCAGTTGATCACACAGACTAGGTCAGTGTTGCCTCTTGTGGATGCTGCTGGCGCATTGACATCTCGTTGGAGCTCACATGTATGCGAGCCCCATACGTGCATTATGTGTAGGCATATGTGCCTCAGACTGCTTACTGATTCTGATATATATCAGTTTCATGATATTGATGAGGGAGATACAGGAGAGGCTACTGCAAAGGCTGCAACACCTCATGGAGCATCTACATCTCATGAGAGTGCTCAGGAGGTGCACGTAGAGCCATTGACTCCTGTTGATACGGTAAGAGTAAACATTATAAATAAATTTGTCACATGACTTATTTAATTTAAAAATAATTTATTTATTTAGATTAGTTTTAATGATTGCATGCACTTATGTATATATATTTTTTCCATTTATGTTCAATCGATGACACAGGAGGAGGTGAGACAGGTGGATGAGTCCACACTTTCGGCCATTTCATTTGGCCTTGATGACTATACGGTATATTATAAATTATGAACCCATTAGTTTTTTTTTATATCATTTGGTGTACATGCTTAAATCTCTATCAATTAGAGCAATAAAATTCATACATTTACTAATATATATTGTCATCTTATTGTGTTCTTGCAGGCTACAGCCAACGTCAGTGGGGGGCGTGAGGGGGTTCCTTCATCAGGTGTTGACAAAGGAAAGGTAGTTAATTGTTTAAGATTAATTATGCATGCATATGTATGCCACTTGTGTGTAGTAATAAATATTTTACTTGCACTTTATTGTATAGGGTGTGGCTATTGATGATGTCCCGACACCGGTTCGGCAGTGTAGGGTTACAGGCGTCTCGATTCGGAGTGATAGCCCGATTGTACGTAGACTTTTACATATTGTTATTTTTATTTTGTAACTAGGGTTGCTATGATGAAGTACATTGATATATAATTGACAATCTTTTTACTCTCATAGGTTACTCCGACTGTGAGGGAGGTCCCACGAGAATCTTTCGTTTCTTTGTTGACCCAGCCCACTATTCCAGAGGAGGGATCACCAGATGTAAGTTTTAATTTTAGTTCAATCAATTTGTAATTTATTATGCTATCATCCTATTTTGTAGATTTATTACTCTATGTTGCACCAATCTACTAATCTCATTATTGCAAATATATATTTATAGGTTAGAGTTGGTATTGTTGGCATGGTCCCTTCGCTACCCAGGACTTATGTTAGGACACCTAATCGTGGTAGGCGATCGAGAGACCAGGTACAAATTTATTTGTATTCAGTTATAATTTTAATTAAATTAGTGTTTGAAAATTATGAATTATATATATATATATATATATATATATATATATATATATATATATATATATATATATATATATATATATATATATATATATATATATATATATATATATATATATATATATATATATATATATGTACAAATCATATAAAGTAAGCAATCTAACTTTGGTTTGAACTCATTTTTTATGTAGGATCAATCAGAGCCCAACACTTCTTCAAAGAGGCTACATTTTGATGATCCCCCTACAGCATAGGATGTAGTTTTAGTTTTGTGGTCATTTAGAGATGACACTTGGCACATTTTGAGATGGCATATATGCCACATTGTACACCTTAAAACATTGATTTTGTAGACATTTTGAAATGGCATGTGCCATATTTGTATATGGACATACTTTTGATACATTTGATACATATATAGAACATATTCATTTATATGTTATATTTGCATCATCTTTTGTATATACATATTTATTATTCATGTTTGTGGAATTGAATGGTGAAGTTATATCTTAACTATGATTATCATTATGATTTAAATTATATCTTGTTGAAGTTACATTTGTTTTTCTTTACTTTGGAATACCTTGTTCATGGAGGTTATTATGTTTGAGGTTTAACTTCTTGTTGGTGAACAGATTTGTCTTCGAAAGAAACACTTACAAAATGACCTTTAAAGCCCAAACAAAAAGACTCAACCGACACCAACAGTTGGGTCACTTCACTATTGAGAAGCGTAAGCACCCTTTGAATTATCCGAGTACAACTCCCCATGTAGGATTTACAATGAATCAACTAAACTATAAATGATAATGCTTTTAACCTGAAAGTAATAAAGGCTTACAAACATCTATTCATGAACATGAGATAGACGCGAAGGGACTAATTTACTGAATAGTGCCATCTGGATCTTATTGCAACACAAGTGTTAATGCGTCTGTGTTTTGATTGGACGCTTGGTGCTATAACTAGAGCGTGTCATTTCTGGCTCTCCACAAACATACCGCTTCATGCAAGTGACACCAATAAATATTTTGTCGAAGCCATCATACATATGTATTTTGGGATTCAATTTCGAGCACGTCCTCCTCACTTTTCCCACCCTGTGAACCTGAAGCCAACATCTCTGAATCATGACTGATGTCAACATAAAGAACTGCATTATCATGCATCATGAAGGCATCATCAGCTTGGTATTGAAAATTGCTCTTGATTTTCCCACTGATATAGTCCCAGTCCTCTATGAATCCAACAACCGAAAAGATCGCTGCCTAATCGTGCTTAGTGCACCTTGGGGTCACTTGGGTCGAGCATGGTCGCGAGTGTTTCCGTGACTTTGTGGGTAGAATGGGGTTGTCACTGGCATTTACCCAGCCAACCAGAGCCAATGGAGCAGACGGTTTGATGCCAGGTCAGACGGTTTGAAAGATACGATGCTGAGCCACTTTAAACTGACCCTCACTACAAGTTTTGGCATCGACTGAGATCACCTTGCCAAATGTAAACAAAGTCGAATCGCCCAAAATTGAGAGAGGTTATTGTAGACCTCAAAAACATGATCTTGTAGCACCTAACAGTTTGTCAATAGCTCTCACGAGGTCCGAGATACAAGCCCCAGAATATTGCTGCCCAATCATGCTTAGTGCACCTTGGGGTCACTTGGGTCGAGCGTGGTCGCGAGCATTTTCGTGACTCTATGGGTAGAATGGGGTTGTCACTGAAATTTACTCGGCCAACCAGAGCTGATGGAGCAAATGGTTTGATGCTAGGTCAGACGGTTTGAAAGATACACTGCTGAGCCACTTTCAACTGACCCTCACTGCAAGTTTTGGCATCGACTGAGATCGCCTTGCCAAATGCAAACGAAGTCGAATCGCCCAAAATTGAGAGAGGTTATTGTAGACCTTAAAAACATGATCCTGTAGCACCTGATAGTTTGTCGATAGCTCTCACGAGGTCTGAGATACGAGTCCTAGAAGATCACTACCCAATCGTGCTTAGTGCACCTTGGGGTCACTTGGGATGAGCGTGGTCGTGAGCATTTTCGTGAGTCTGTGGGTAGAATGGGGTTGTCACTAGCGTTTACCCAGCCAATTGGAGCTGATGGAGTAGATAGTTTGATGCCAGGTTGGATGGTTTGAAAGATACGCTGCTGAGCCACTTTCAACTGACCCTCACTGCAAGTTTTGGCATTGACTGAGATCGCCTTTCCAAATGCAAATGAAATCGAATCACCAAAAATTGAGAGAGGTTATTGTAGACCTCAAAAACATGATCCCGTAGCACCTAATAGTTTGTCGATAGCTCTCATGAGGTCTGAGATACGAGCCCCAGAAGATCACTGCCCAATCGTGCTTAGTGCACCTTGGGGTCACTTGGGTCGAGTGTGGTCGCGAGCGTTTCCGTGACTCTATGGGTAGAATGGGGTTGTCATTGGCATTTACCCAGCCAATCAAAGCCGATGGAGTAGATAGTTTGATGCCAGGTCAGATGGTTTGAAAGATACGCTGCTGAGCCCCTTTCAACTGACCCTCACTGCAAGTTTTGGCATCGACTGAGATCGCCTTGCCAAATGCAAATGAAGTCGAATCACCCAAAATTGAGAGAGGTTATTGTATACCTTGAAAAAAAAATCCGATAAAACCTAATAGTTTGTCGATAGCTCTCACGAGGTCTGAGATACGAGCCCCAGAAGATCGCTGCCCAATCGTGCTTAGTGCACCTTGGGGTCACTTGGGTCGAGCGTGGTCGCGAGCATTTTCGTGACTCTGTGGGTAGAATGGGGTTGTCACTAGCATTTACCCAGCCAATCAGAGCTGATGGAGTAGACGGTTCGATGCCAGGCTGGACGGTTTGAAAGATACGCTGCTGAGCCACTTTCAACTAACCCTCACTGCAAGTTTTGGCATCGACTAAGATCACCTTGCCAAATGCAAATGAAGTCGAATTGCCCAAAATAGAGAGAGGTTATTGTAGACCTCAAAAACATGATCTTGTAGCACCTAACAGTTTTTCGATAGCTCTCACAAGGTCTGAGATACAAGCCCCAGAAGATCGCTGCCCAATCGTGCTTAGTGCACCTTGGGGTCACTTGGGTCGAGCGTGGTCGCGAGCATTTTCGTGACTCTATGGGTAGAATGGGGTTGTCACTGGCATTTAACCAGCCAACCAGAGCTGATGGAGCAGACGGTTTGATGCCAGGTAGGACAGTTTGAAAGATACACTGCTGAGCCACTTTCAACTGACCCTCACTACAAGTTTTGGCATTGAGTGAGATCACCTTGCCAAATGCAAATGAAGTCGAATCGCCCAAAATAGAGAAAGATTTTTGTAGACCTCAAAAAAACAATCCCGTAGCACCTGATAGTTTGTCGATAGCTGATGAAGGGTGCTCCCCTTAATACCACAAACACATAACAGAAATAGAGAAACAACAACGATATGCAAGAATAGAAAATTGGCTTCTTATTATCTCCACAAATGTGGAATTACAAACTTTCAGAATTACAATATGCAAAGCCACATGGGCATTCCCTTACAATATTCTGTAGGACAAAGCCTCGAATCAATACCCAGATCTACTACCCCGAACTATTCTGAACTGCCTAAGACAATAATACAGCCTTCCTTATATAGGCAATTTTCCACCGCCTGGGAAGGTTCCAGAATTTTAGCCAATAAGGCCGACCAAACTTAGAATTATTTTTTTTATTTTACATTTCATTACATCATAGTCGGCTCAAAATAAATTTTGAAACCCGAACAGAAATTTTGAAGAAAAATCATTTTCTGCCATTTCAGGTGACCCAACTTCCGAAGACCATAAGTCATCACCAGTTGACCCGATTGACTATTGTAACCCCATTTCGGAAAGGGCGCAAGGAGCTCTACAACGCTTGAATTAAGCAAGCTTCATTCAGCCCAAAATTTGACCTCATCCGGGGCCTCTAAAGCCTTCAAAACTGAGTTCGAAGTTTCTGTACCCTGCTGCCAATACCGAAAATCTTCAATATCTTCCAATATACACTTGATCTGGCAATGAAACTTTACTGGCAGACTTATATGACCAAAATGAACCTCCAAGAAAGAAATCAGATCATTCTGAGCACATACAAAAATTACCAAAAATAGTAACTTTCCATAAATAGCAGCTCTGCACAAAATAGCCCTTATTGAATACAAAAATAGAAATATTTTTGGGTGATGCAAGATTGCTCTTACACCCAGGATGCTCCTGCATCAATAGCTCTCATGAGGTCTGAGATACGAGCCCCAGAAGATCACTGCCCAATCGTGCTTAGTGCACCTTGGAGTCACTTGGGTCGAGCGTGGTCGTGAGCATTTTCGTGAGTCTGTGGGTAGAATGGGGTTGTCACTAGTGTTTACCCGGCCAACCAGAGATGATGGAGCAAATGGTTTGATACCAGGTTGGATGGTTTGAAAGATATGCTGCTGAGCCACTTTCAACTGACCCTCATTGCAAGTTTTGGCATCGACTGAGATAGCCTTGCCAAATGCAAAAAAAATTGAATCACCCAAAATTGAGAGAGGTTATTGTAAACCTCAAAAACATGATCCCATAGCACCTCATAGTTTTTCAATAGCTCTCACGAGGTCCGAGATATGAGCCCCAGAAGATCGCTACCTAATCGTGCTTAGTGCACCTTGGGGTCACTTGGGTCGAGCGTGGTAGCGAGCATTTTCGTGACTCTGTGGGTAGAATGGGGTTGTCACTGGTGTTTACCTAGCCAACCAAAGCCGATGGAGGAGATGGTTCGATGCTAGGTCAGACGGTTTGAAAGATACGCTGCTGAGCCACTTTCAACTGACCCTCACTGCAAGTTTTGGCATCGACTGAGATCGCCTTGCCAAATGCAAACGAAGTTGAATCGCCCAAAACTGAGAGAGGTTATTGTAGACCTCAAAAACATAATCTCGTAGCACCTAATAGTTTGTTGATAGCTCTCACGAGGTCCGAGATACGAGCCCCAGAAGATTGCTGCCCAATCGTGCTTAGTGCACCTTGGGGTCACTTGGGTCGAGCGTGGTCGCGAGCATTTTCATGAGTCTGTGGGTAGAATGGGGTTGTCACTGGTGTTTACCCAGCCAACCAAAGCCAATGGAGGAGATGGTTTGATGCTAGGTCAGACGGTTTGAAAGATACGCTGCTGAGCCACTTTCAATTGACCCTCACTACATGTTTTGGCATCGACTGAGATCGCCTTGCCAAATGCAAACAAAGTTGAATCACCCAAAATCAAGAGAGGTTATTGTAGACCTCGAAAACATGATCCCATAGCACCTAATAGTTTGTCGATAGCTCTCACGAGGTCCGAGATACAAGCCCTAGAAGATCGCTGCCCAATCGTGCTTAGTGCACCTTGGGGTCACTTGGGTCGAGCATGGTCACGAGTGTTTTCGTGACTCTGTGGGTAGAATGGGGTTGTCACTGGTGTTTACCCAGCCAAATGGACCCGATGGAGTAGATGGTTTGATGCCAGGTCAGACGGTTTGAAAGATACGCTACTGAGCCACTTTCAACTGACCCTCACTGCAAGTTTTGGCATCGACTAAGATTGCCTTACCAAATGCAAACGAAGTCGAATCGCCCAAAAATGAGAGAGGTTATTGTAGACCTCAAAAAAATGATCCCATAGCACCTGATAGTTTGTTGATAGCTCTCACAAGATCCGAGATACGAGCCCCAGAAGATCGCTGCCCAATCGTGCTTAGTGCACCTTGGGGTCACTTGGGTCGGGCATGGTCGCGAGCGTTTTCATGACTCTGTGGGTAGAATGGGGTTGTCACTGGCGTTTACCTGGCCAATCAGAGCTGATGGAGCAAATGGTTCGATGCCAGGTTGGACAGTTTGAAAGATACTCTGCTGAGCCACTTTCAATTGACCCTCACTGCAAGTTTTGGCATCGACTGAGATCACCTTGCCAAATGCAAATGAAGTCGAATCGCCGAAAAATGAGAGAGGTTATTGTAGAACTCAAAAACATGATCTTGTAGCACCTAAAAATTTGTCAATAGCTCTCATGAGGTCTAAGATATGAGCCCCAGAAGACCGCTGCCCAATCGTGCTTAGTGCACCTTGGGGTCACTTGGGTCGAGCGTGGTCGCGAGCATTTTCGTGACTCTGTGGGTAGAATGGGGTTGTCACTAGCATTTATCCGGCCAACCGGAGCCAATGGAGTAGACGGTTCAATGCCAGGTTAGACGGTTTGAAAGATACATTGCTAAGCCACTTTCAACTGATCCTCACTGCAAGTTTTGGCATCGACTGAGATCGCCTTGTCAAATGCAAATGAAGTCGAATCACCCAAAAATGAGAGAGGTTATTGTAGACCTCAAAAATAAAATCCCGTAGCACCTGAAATTTTGTCGATAGCTCTCACGAGGTCTGAGATACGAGCCCCATAAGATCACTGCCCAATCATGCTTAGTGCACCTTGGGGTCACTTGGGTCGAGCGTGGTCGCGAGCGTTTCCGTGACTCTGTGGGTAGAATGGGGTTGTCACTGGTGTTTACCCAGCCAACCGAAGCTGATGGAGTAGATGGTTCAATGCTAGGTTGGATGGTTTGAAAGATATGCTGCTGAGCCACTTTCAACTGACCCTCACTACAAGTTTTGGCATCGACCGAGATCGCCTTGCCAAATACAAACAAAGTCGAATTGCCCAAAATCGAGAGAGGTTATTGTAGATCTCGAAAACATGACCCCGTAGCACTTGATAGTTTGTCAATACCTCTCATGAGGTCTGAGATACAAGCTGCTTTCAACTGACTGTTAGTGGTATGTTTGAAATTTGAAATGTGAAATTAATCATGATTAAGCTTGTTAAATTTGATAAAAAATAATATCCTTAAAGCATTACAAACAACAATCAAACATGTAAGAATTCAAACCATGCAAATGACATAAGTATATGACATGTAAGATCTCTTCTTGGCACTATTGGCCACCCATACATGATTTTGGTCATAAGTCCTTATGAAGAGTTTTAGGACATTTAACTTTTAAATCAAATTGATTGTTACAAATTGCCATTATAGGCTTCAAAAGATCTCAATTGACCATTAAGGATCCTTTTGTCCTTCTATCTCTAATTGGATCCATGGTGACCATAGGCGTCTTCATAGGGGCTCCTGCACAAGTTACATTCCACATAAAAAACCAAGTTTATTGACTCAAAATACAATCTAAGAAAGGTCAAATTAATGTATTGAAATTAAGCTTAACAAACTTAGAAAATAATGCACTAAGTTAACTTATTACCTAGTCAAGTGTTCCTGAAGGGTCATCTCTTTGCTTCAGGGTCTCCAATAGTGCTTCATGATCAATAGTAGTAATAGTCGAAAGTTCTTTTGTCTTTGGTCTTCCTTGATGCTTTGACAACTTGACATTTGTTTCTATAACAAGGTGTGAATACATAAGAATAGTTTTGTGCTTCTCATAGTCTTCAAATGCGGGAACTCCATTCTTTCTAATCATGTATGTTCGCAGCCATGTTCCCGCAACAACAACTGAACCAGTAGGATATGTGAACCCATCACCATCTGTCATCGATTGTACAAGCTTTTGTTTACCTTGTACACAACGTGCTAACCAATAATCTGACCTCTCATCATTCCCCTGTGGTGCAACCAATTCAAAAACATCTCCTAGCTTAAAAAGATCTGAAAGATGGTCATAGTCAACTAAAGTGTCCATGTCATCATTTCTTATAGAGAGTGTCAAAGATAAAGGATTCAGATACTGTGGAACCCATGTATCCACCCACTCACTTGACTTGCAATGATCCCAATCATACTAAAAACACATGGGGCAAAAACAAGCCAACTCTCGTGTCCAAATGGTCCATGTACTACTATTGGAGCTTCGGAATGAATGCATTTTTGAAGAGTCTTTCACTATTTGACAATCCAATCTATCTCCTATAGTTCCATCCTCAACCAACCAAAAGAATCTACGCACTGTAGAATCAAGAGTCCCCCCCTGTGACAATGCTAAAGTACACCAATCAACAATAGAACGAGCATCAAGAAGTACAACACCTAAAATCCTCAATTGCTCCTTAACTAGAGCTCTCTTCACACACGCACCTGCTCCATCATGCTCCCCTTTTCCATGCCCTGACTCAAAAAAACTCCAAATATGAGGTACACCTCTCTCCACATGCATTCTACACAACCAATAAAACATTCTGGCATTCTTAAATTAACCAGTGCAATTATCCGACCAAATGAGATGCCTATCCATAGCAATACCATTTTCCTGCAAGAAGTCAAAATAGTTCTGGAAACAATGTTGAACAAACTCACGAGAGTGAGACTTGTCATCGCTCATATAAAAATGGTACTCTCTGATTATCTTTCGCTCATCTTTTGTGCTATCATGGGAATGTCTATATGTGATGTGTACAAAAATAGCAACCTGAATCTAATTGTAATATTGAGCTTGAGTCTCATTTTGGGGCTGCAATGTATAGTTCTCTGCAAAGTCTACAATGGATATAATAGTTCCAATGGGGAAAGTGTCCTTACATGTCCTAAATTGTTGATCCAACCATTGAGACCTGTGACTATGCCTTGCATACTTGTAAAAAAGATTTTTCTTGAAATTTGAGATAAAATCAGCAACATTGTATTCTTTTGAAACTAACTCACATCTAGAGCCTTCACCTCCACTCTTCAATGTATATTTCATTGTTTCATATACCTTTTTTTGGACGAGTGTCTTTCCAAAATTGTGTTCCAAACCCTCATGAAAACATGTTCTAAACTTGGACAAGCCACCACATTCTGAGCACTTGGCATTTAAGCAATTTTTTTTATAAAATAAACAACCATCATCTCTATGACATAAAAATTGATCTAGCAAGTCTCTTGATGATTTGGGAAGACCACTTGCACCACAATCCTCTAGCATTTCATTAGTATGCAATTTAGAATGAATGGACCGTAATAATTCATGATGCATTGAAAACTCAACATGATATTTGCAACAACATGTATTTTGAATCTTAAGGGGTACACAATAAAATGGCTTCACGGATTCAAAAGACCTTTGTGATATTTTCAATGTTGGATGTGTCTCACAAAATTTTTTATACAACATTGTTTGACTTACCTCCACATAATGTTTAGGATGTGGAGTGCGGTCTCGATTGCCAACTCTCAACTTCAAGACATCCTTCACATTTGGTGACACTCTTGAGTTAGCATCCCAAAATTGTTGAATTTCATCCTTGAAAACGTCTGTTAGCTTCTTATCGAAACGTGGAAGTCTCCCACCATAAGCCCATGTATCAATTTGAAGCGGATCATCAAGTCTTTCTCTTCTTGTAAGTGCTCTACCCAAAGTTTTACGGTCTATATTGAAGTCAACTGTTAGGAATAAGGTGTCTCAACCTTGGATAATTCCTATTCTTATTATTTGTTTTGTAAATGTATTTTTTGCAAATAATGTAATTAAGTGTGAGTGTACATGTCTAGTTGACATGTTGATGTGTCACTCCACTTGATGTGTCGGCATCTTATGCGTAAGGAGATCATGACTGAAATGGTCATGATGGATTCCTATGACGCGTAAGAACTATTTAAGGAATGTGCTATGACAGGTGTAAGAGCATCTTATGACTTGGGCCTATTTGGGCACCCAAGAAGAAGTGCTTGGTGTGTGTAAGAGAATATGCCAAAAATAGGTTGGTATGACAGATTCTCTTACACTTCTCTTGTGACCGTTATTTTTGGCGGATTCTATGACAAGCTATCATAGTCTATTCTAGGGATGGATGCCTATTCTTGGGATTGCATGTAACAACTATGTACATGTGGCTTTGTGCATAGGTCTTGGTGGTTGTGCCTATTTTTGGGTCCAGAGGAGTCTATATATATGATGCTGCTCCTATGGGAGAGATATAATAGAAGTTTAAGTCTTGTTGGCTTTGTCTCTCATTTCCTGAAAGAACTTGCATTGCAAGTGTATTGTAATCTTTGTGTTGAAGATAATACATTGTGCAGGTTTTGGAGTGCTAGGGTTTTTTACCGAAAGGTTTTCCCTAGGGTATATCATTGTGTCATTCTCTATTTTTTTGTATGCATTGTATGTGGTTGCAATATCTTTGTTAAAGTAGTTAACAAATCTGAAATTGTAAGGATTTATAAGAATTTGCACAATACTCTCGTATAGAGATTAGCGTAGGAAGTTGTTTCCGCACCTGAGTTTCCTTACAAGTGGTATCAGAGCTTGATCAACTTTTGATCCTAGTTGTTGGGTAGGGTTTTTTGAGCTAATCTCAAGTTGAGTGGGATTTTTTTGCAGAGCATTCTAAATCTTATTTGCAGATTGAGATGGCAAGTTCATCATATGGAAGAATGGAGGTGGAGAAATTTAATGGCACTAATTTCGAGTTGTGGAAACTCAAGATGGAAGACATGTTGGAAGATCGTGACCTATGGGAAGCAACTTCAAGTGCTACAAGACCAGCAACTATAGCTCAATCAGAATGGGATATCAAAGACCGTAAAGCTAAGGGTCTCATAAGACTCTGTTTAACTGATGCAGTCCTTCTGAATGTTCTAGATGAGAAAACCACAAATAGTTTGTGGGAAAGACTTGCGGCCGTGTATCGGGCCAAATCTCTAGTGAACAAGTTGTTCCTGAGGAAGAATTTGTACTCTCTGCGAATGGAGGAAGGTGGATCCTTAACGGATCATTTAAATGCATTTAATCTACTGGCTACACAATTGACATCAGCTGGTGTCAAGTTAGAGGAGGAGGATCATTGCTACACACTTTTGTGTTCTTTACCGGATTCATGGTACCATCTTGTGATGGCTCTCGAAAGCACTTTAGTCACCTTCAAAATGGATGATGTGGTGTCTTCGCTGCTATTAGAGGAGATGCGGAGAAAGACTTCCATTTCAGAAAAAGAAGCCCTTGCTATTCGTGGGAGATCCACTGAAAGAGGGAAGAAAAATGATAATAAGTCTGACAATAAGGGTAGATCCAAATCCCGTGGGAAGTCAAAGACTTCCAATAAGTCCAAGGCAAAATGTTGGAACTGTGATAAATCTGGGCACTTCCGTAAAGACTGCAAAGAGCTGAAGAAGAAGAAGAAAGGTTCAGATTCAGCTTCAGAAAGATCTCAAGAAGATGGCGATGCATTCATCACAGCTTTGGCATCCCATGCATCTGATGATGTGTGGTTGGTTGACTCAGGTGCATCTTTTCACATGACCTCTCATCGAAACTGGTTCTCAAAATATGAAGAGTTCGATGGTGGAAAGGTGTACTTGGGTGGTGATTCTCACCTAAAGATAGTTGGACATGGAAGGGTCACTATCAAATTTCCTGATGGACAAGTAAAGGGAATCAATGGAGTTATGCACATTCTGGGTTTGGCAGGAAACCTATTATCTGTAAGTATGCTTAATGATGTAGGTGTGCAAGTTATTTTTTTGAAAGAAGGATACAAGATGATGAGAGGATCGATAGTGCTTGCAAGGGGTAGTAGGAGAGGTACCTTATTTCAGCTAGATGCATGTATTCCTCTATGTAATAGTTCTTCATCCTCACCATATGAACAAGCAGTGAAGAAGTCTGTGGCTATTGGTTCCGATGGTAGTGCAAACACTTTGGAAGGTAAGCTTCCTACAGAAAAGACAATGTTGTGGCATATGAGATTTGGCCACATTGGTGAAAAGGGTCTCAGAACCCTGAAAAATAAAAATCTTGTTGAGGGGTTAAATGATTGCAATCTAGAGTTTGACTTCTGTGAACACTGTGTCTATGGTAAACAAAATCATGTTTAGTTTTACTCTAGTTCTCACAAATCTTTTGATGTTTTGGATCTTATTCATTCTGATGTGTTTGGTCCTGTAAAAGTTCCTTCAATCTCCAAGTCTTTATTTTTTGTATCTTTCATAGATGATTACAGTAGAAGGACGTGGATTTATTTCCTTAAAAGTAAGACACAAGTCTTTAGTCGGTTCAAGGAATTTAAAGCTCTTGTAGAGAATCAGACTATTAAGAAGATTAAGTGTGTGAGAACTGACAATGGTGGTGAGTTTTGCTCAGCAGAGTTTGAACAGTTCTGTAAAGAATAAGGTATCGAGAGGCATAAGACAACTCCTTATACCCCATAGCAAAATGGAGTTGCAGAGAGAATGAACAGGACACTGATGGAGAAGGCTAGGAGTATGCTTAGTGGAGCTAGTTTAGAACAAAGGTTTTGGGCCGAAGCTGTGGCCACTGCTTGCTATCTGGTTAATAGATGTCCTACATTAGCCCTTGTTGGTAAGACACCCATGGTGGTGTGGTCTGGTAAGAAGCCTTCAATTAGACATCTTCATGTTTTTGGTTGTGAAGCTTATGCACATGTTCCAAAGGAGAAAAGATCTAAGTTGGAAAACAAAGTTGTTAAATGTATTTTCATCGGATACAGTGCTAGTGTGAAAGGATACAAGCTTTGGGATCCCGTGACTAGTAAGGTGTTGTATAGTAGAAATGTTATTTTCAGAGAGCTAACATCTTCTCCTATTGTGCTACAACCAGATGAAAAAGAAAAGGAAAAAGATGTTGTTCAGTTGCCTCCTACCCCTGAGAAGACTGAACAGAGAGACCATGTTGGGCCTAATGATGAGGAGAGCTCTAGCAGCTCTGATAGTTCAGAAGAAGAGGAAGAACAACCTCAACTGCAGCCCTTGAGGAGATCCACGAGAGAAAGAAAGCAACCAGAAAGGTTTGGTTATTCTATGTTAGATTCCAGTTGTGCCTTTACTTTGATTACTAACACTGATGAGCCTAGATCTGTGAAAGAGGCTTTGGGCATGGAAGATGCAAGTTCCTGGATTGAGGCTATGGATGATGAGATGGCTTCATTGGAGAAAAAAAAAACTTGGGACCTTGTACCTTTCCCTAAAGGGAGAAAATTTGTTGGCTGTAAATGGGTGTTCAAGAAGAAATTCTATGCAGATTGCAGTGTTGAAAGGTACAAAGCTAGATTGGTTGCAAAGGGGTATTCACAGGTAGAGGGAATAGATTATGGTGAAATATTCTCTCCTGTTGCAAAGTTGACATCCATTAGATTTCTTTTATCTCTTGCTACATCATATGATTTAGAGATAGAACAGATGGATGTAAAGACAACTTTCCTTCATGGTGATTTGGAGGAAGAGATTTATATGTCACAGCCTGAGCACTACATTGTTAAAGGTAAAGAATCCTTAGTTTGCAGATTAAAGAAATCTCTATATGGTTTGAAGCAATCTCCTAGGATGTGGTACCTTAAGTTTGATGCCTTTGTGTTGTCAATTGGATTTGTAAGATCAAAATCAGATCATTGTGTTTATTTCAGAGTTGAAAATGATCACCTTCTTATTGTTGCATTATATGTTGATGATATGTTGCTATTTGGGAAGGGTAAGGGTATGATTTTTGATTTTAAATCTCAGTTGTGAGCACAGTTTGAGATGAAAGATCTTGGGGCAGCTAGGTACATCTTGGGTATGGAAATCAGTAGAGACAGGTCTAACAGAAAACTTTGGTTGAGTCAGAGTAAGTATGTGAAGTCTATGTTGGACAGGTTCAGCATGGCAGATTGTAGACCACTATGTGTTCCTATTTCTATGGGAACAAAGTTATCTGTAGATGATTGTCCAAAATATCCTAGTGAGGTGGAGGACATGAGTAGAGTACCTTATGCTAGTGCAGTTGGTAGTCTTATGTATGCTATGGTCTGTACTAGACCATACATTGCCCAAGCAGTGGGAGGCCTGAGTCGGTTTATGGCTAATCCTGGATGGGTACATTGGGATGCAGTTAAGCAAGTATTTAGATATTTGAGGGGTACATCAGATTACTCCATATTTTATCATGGTAACTCTTCTGGATCTCCGCATTCAATTTGTATTCATGGGTTTGTGGATTCAGATTAGGCAGGTCATATTGACAGCAGGAGATCTACCAGTTCTTATGTGTTCACTATGTTTGGTGGTGCCATTAGTTGGATGAGTAAGAGACAACCTGTAGTTGCTTTGTCCACTATAGAAGCTGAGTACATGGCTGCTACTCATGCTTGTAAAGAAGCCATTTGGCTTAGAAGATTGTGTTCTGATGTTGGTGTTGATGCAGAACATATTACTATTTGGTGTGACAATTAGAGTGCTATTTGCCTTGCAAAGAATCCAACTTTCCATGCCAGAACGAAGCACATTGATGTGCAATTTCACTTTGTGAGAGATATGGTGGAAGATGGAAAGGTAATTTGGAAAAGGTAGATACTGTGAAGAATGTTGCAGATGCATTAACGAAACCAGTGGGCACTGAGAAGTTCAGATGGTGTTCGGAGTCTATGGGCCTTTTGGCCTATAGCGGTTAAAGTTCCTGTTATGTTCCTGTTGCTCTTACAAGGTGTTCGACAAGTGGGAGAATGTTAGGAATAAGGTGTCTCAACCTTGGATAATTCCTATTCTTATTATTTGTTTTGTAAATGTATTTTTTGCAAATAATGTAATTAAGTGTGAGTGTACATGTCTAGTTGGCATGTTGATGTGTCACTCCACTTGATGTGTCAGCATCTTGTGCGTAAGGAGATCATGACTGAAATGGTCATGATGGATTCCTATGATGCGTAAGAACTATTTAAGGAATGTGCTATGACAGGTGTAAGAGCATCTTATGACTTGGGCCTATTTGGGCGCCCAAGAAGAAGTGGTTGGTGTGTGTAAGAGAATATGCCAAAAATAGGTTGGTATGACAGATTCTCTTACACTTCTCTTGTGACCGTTATTTTTGGCGAATTCTATGACAAGCTATCATAGTCTATTCTAGGGATGGATGCCTATTCTTGGGATTGCATGTAACAACTATGTACATGTGGCTCTGTGCATGGGTCTTGGTGGTTGTGCCTATTTTTGGGTCCAGAGGAGTCTATATATATGATGCTGCTCCTATGGGAGAGATATAATAGAAGTTTAAGTCTTGTTGGCTTTGTCTCTCATTTCCTGAAAGAACTTGCATTGCAAGTGTATTGTAATCTTTGTGTTGAAGATAATACATTGTGCAGGTTTTGGACTGCTGGGGTTTTTTACCGAAAGGTTTTCCCCAGGGTATATCATTATGTCATTCTCTATTTTTCTGTATGCATTGTATGTGGTTGCAATATCTTTGTTAAAGTAGTTAACAAATCTGAAATTGTAAGGATTTATAAGAATTTGCACAATACTCTCCTATAGAGATTAGCGTAGGAAGCTGTTTCCGCACCTGAGTTTCCTTACATCAACACAAGTTTGTGTCATCAAACGAGCCTTTCTCAACTGATGACTTACTAAGGAGGTTGTAATAACCATCCAAGCAACTCTCTTGTCATTTTCTCTGCTAGTCTTCCCAATGTTATTGAGAGCATTGAAAAGATTTTTCACAACAATGGCATTTTTCTCCATTTTTTTGTTCACACGAATCTTCAATTTCACAAGCACAGGTCTCATCTTTTGCATCTTTAACAACTGCACAAAAATTTGACATTTCTCAACCAATGTCTTGTTTTGAAAAAATTGATCATAAAGTCTTGAAGCCCCCAACCTAATGGTTCTATGTGACCTCTTTCCTTCCCAATTATTCATAATGTTCTCCTCAATTTCAATTAACCATTTAGGTGTTTTTGAAAGCCCTGAATTTGAAGATTGATTATATTTATTACAAGGGACTTCATTTCGCATATAATTTGGAGATGTATAACATTCATGTCATTCTTGTGCAACATTTTAGTTCCCAAAGTCTACATTTTCAATCTCCATCTATGCATTTTCAAATTGAACATCCTCTTCACTTACAACTAGATTTACGAGGTCACCTTGATTAATGGTTAACATAGCTTCTCTCCTTCTTCGGTGATTTTCCTTATCTTTTTCCCTATATGCCTGAATTTCATCATCTGTCAGCTTCCTCTTACGTTTAGCCTTTCGACGACTGGTGCTTCCCATGGTGAAACCACAAGTCGACAAAAATCAAACAATGGGCCCCAAATCACATTTTTTGTTTTGCAACACGTGACAAAAGTATAAAATCTCATGATTGTCTGCTCTGTGGGGACAGGGAATATTTTCATCAAATATTGCCTGGCAAAAATTGGGTACCCAAAAATATTGGGTACTCGATATTCCCCGACTGATGAAAAAATGGCGGGAGCAAATGAAAACAATTGAACTTTTACATATATTTATGAATATAATATATATAAAAAAGAGGCATATGATATATATAATGTATATTATATATGTACTAATGTGGTCAGCTAAATCTTTGTATTAAATGTGCCTTTTATAGGCATCGTAAACCCTAGCTATGCAAAAATGGACGCTTTGAAGAATAGTTCACTAGAGGCAGAGAGAGACTCCCTAGGGGTCCTAACGCATGATAAGGGGTCATGGGGACTCCCTAGGGGTCACGATGTGTCAAAAGGGGTCATGATGATTCCCTAGGGGTCCTAGTACACTTTATCACATGTTAGGACACCTAGGGAGTCTTCGTGACCCCTTTTGACACATTGGAATGCTCAAGTGTGTCATAAGGGGTCCTTTTGACTCCCTAGGGTTCCTAACGCGTGATAAAGCATACTAGGACCCCTAGGGAGTCATCGTGACCCCTTAAGACACACTTGAGCATTCTAATGTGTCAAAAGGGGTCACGATGACTCCCTAGGTGTCCTAGTATGCCTTATCACGCGTTAGGACCTCTAGAGAGTTCCTGTAACCCCTTTTGACACATTGAAATGCTCAAGTGTGTCTTAAAGGATCCTATGACCCCTTATGACACACTAGAGCATTCCAATGTGTCAAAAGAGGTCACGATGATTCCCTAAGGGTCCTAGTACACTTTATCATGTGTTAGGACCCCTTAAGGCACACTTGAGCATTCCAATGTGTCAAAAGGGGTCACGGGGACTCCCTAGGTGTCCTAACACTTGATAAAGCGTACTAGGACCCCTAAGGAGTCCCCGTGACCCCTTTTCACACATTGGAATGCTCAAGTGTGTCTTAAGGGGTCCTACAACCCCTTAGGGCACACTTGAGCATTCTAATGTGTCAAAAGGGGTCACGGGGACTCCCTAGCTGTCCTAGGACCCCTAGGGAATCATCACGACCCCTTTTGACACATTGGAATGCTCTAGTGTGTCATAAGGGGTCCTACGACCCCTTAAGACACACTAGAGCATTCGAATGTGTCAAAAGGGGTCACAAGAACTCCCTAGGTGTCCTAACGTGTGATAAAGTGTACTAGGACCCCTAGGGAATCATCGTGACCCCTTTTGACACATGGGAATGCTCTAGTGTGTCATAAGGGGTCGTAGGACCCCTTAAGACACACTTGAGCATTCCAATGTGTCAAAAGGAGTCACGATGACTCCCTAGGGGTCCTAGTATGCCTTATCATGTGTTAGGAACCTTAGGGAGTCAAAAGGGACCCTTAAGACACACTTGAGCATTTCAATGTGTCAAAAGGGATCAGGGGGACCCCTTAGGGGTCCTAGTATGCGTTAGGAACACTAGGGAGTCCCCCTGACCCCTTTTGACCCCTAGGGAGTCCTAATGCATTCCAAAGGGTCACAGTTCCATAGAAGTTGCATTTTGAACCCTAATGACCCCTTAACATGCCTACTGACCCCATTTCGACAGGTGGTCTCCTGAGAGCTCCCCATGGACCCTTTTTGCGTTCTACTAGAAAAAGTTCATCCAAATTTGGTACATAGATCTTTTGACATGTCTTAATGAATTTGAAAGGGTCACCATTCCATAGAAGTTTCATTTAGAACCCTGATGACCCCTTAACAGGCATACACACCATGATTCGACATGTGGTCTCCCGAGACCACCCCATTGACCCCTTTTGAGTTCTACTAGAAAAAAGTCATCCAAATTTGGTACGTAGGTCCTCTGACATGTCTTAATGCATTCCAAAGGGTCACCGTTCCATCGAAGTCACATTTGGAACCCTAATGACCCCTTAACAGGCCTACCAACCCTGATTCGACATGTGGTCTCCTCAGAGAACCCCATGGACTCTTTTTGAGTTCTACTAGGAAAAAGTCATAAAAATTTGGTACATAGGTCCTCTAACATGTCCTAATCTTTTCTAAAGGGTCACCATTCCATCCAAGTTGCATTTGTAACCCTAATGACCCCTTAATAGGCCTACCGACCTCGATTCAACATGTGGTCTCCCGAGACCACCCCATGGACCCCTTTTAAGTTCTACTTGGCCAAAGACGTCCATATTTGGTACATAGGGTCATCGTTCCATCAAAGTTTCATTTCTAACCCTAATGACCCTTTGAAAGGCCTACCGACCCCAATACGACATGAGGTATTCCCAGAGCACCCCATGGACCCCTTTCACGTTCTACTAGGAAAAAGTCATCCAAATTTGGTACGTAGGTGCTCTGATATGTTCTAATGTGTTAGAAAGGATCACCATTCCATTGAAGTTGCATTTAAAACCCTAATGACCCCTCAACAGGCCTACGGACACCGTTTCTACATGTGGTCTCCCGAGAGCAGCCCACGGACCCCTTTCGAGTTCTACTAGGCAAAAGTCATCCAAATTTGGTATGTAGGTCCTCTAACATGATCTAATGCATTCCAAAGGGTCACCATTCCATCGAAGTTGCATTTTGAACCCTATTGACCCCTTAACAGGCCTACCAACCCCGAGTCCTCGTGACCCCTTTTCACACATTGGAACGCTCAAGTGTGTCTTAAGGGGTCCTATGAACCCTTAAGGAACACTTGAGCATTCCAATGTGTCAAAAGGGGTCACGGGGACTCTCTAGGGGTCCTAATGCATGATAAAGCATACTAGGACCCCTAGGGAGTCCCCGTGACCCCTTTTCACACATTAGAACTCTCAAGTGTGTCTTAAGGGGTCCTACGACCCCTTAAGACACACTTGAGTGTTCTAATATGTGAAAATAGGTCACGGGGACTCCCTAGGTGTCCTAACACGTGATAAAGTGTACTAGGACCCCTAGGGAATTATCGTGACCCCTTTTGACACATTAGAATGCTCTAGTGTGTCATAAGGGGTCGTAGGACCCCTTAAGACACACTTTAGCATTCCAATGTGTCAAAAGGGGTCAGGGGGACTCCCTAGGGGTCCTAATGTGTGATAAAGCGTACTAGGACCCCTAGGGAGTCATCGTGACCCCTTTTGACACATTGGAACACTCAAGTGTGCCTTAAGGGGTCGTAGGACCCCTTAAGGCACACTTGAGTGTTCCAATGTGTCAAAAGGGGTCACGAGGACTTCCTAGGTGTCCTAACGCATGATAAAGCGTACTAGGACCCCTAAGGAGTCCCCGTGACCCCTTTTCACACATTGGAACACTCAAGTGTGTCTTAAGGGGTCTTACGACCCCTTAAGGCACAATTGAGCATTCCAATGTGTTAAAAGGGGTCATGGGGACTATCTACATGTCCTAACACGTGATAAAGCGTACTAGGACCCCTAAGGAGTCCCCGTGACCCTTTTTCACACATTGGAATGCTCAAGTGTGTCTTAAGGGGTCCTACGACCCCTTAAGGCACCCTTGAGCATTCCAATGTGTCAAAAGGCGTCAGGGGGACTCCTTAGGGGTGCTAACATGTACTAGAACACCTAGGGAGTCCCCGTGACCCCTTTTGATACATTGGAATGCTCAAGTGTGCCTTAAGGGGTCATAGGACCCCTTAAGACACACTTGAGCATTCCAATGTGTCAAAAGGGGTCACGGGGACTCCCTAGGTGTCCTAATGCGTACGCTTTATCATGCGTTAAACACCTAGGGAGTCCCCGTGACCCCTTTTGACACATTGGAATGCTTAAGTGTGCCCTCAGGGGTCCTACGACCCCTTAAGGCACACTTGAGCATTCCAATGTGTCAAAAGGGGTCAGGGGGACTCCCTAGGGGTCCTAACGCGTACTAGGAAACCTAGGGAGTCCCCGTGACCCCTTTTGACACATTGGAATGCTCTAGTGTGTCCTAAGGGGTCCTTCAACCCCTTAAGACACAATTGAGCATTGCAATGTGTCAAAAGGGGTCACGGGGACTCCTTAGGGGTCCTAGTACACTTTATCATGTTTTTGGACACTTAGGGAGTCCCCGTGACCCCTTTTGACACATTGGAATGCTCAAGTGTGCCTTAAGGGGTCCTAAGACCCCTTAAGGCACACTTGAGCATTCCAATGTGTCAAAAGGGGTCAAGGGGACTCCCTAAGGGTCCTAACACGTACTAGGACACCTAGGGAGTCCCCGTGACCCCTTTTGAAACATTGGAATGCTCTAGTGTGTCTTAAGGTGTCCTACGACCCCTTAGGACACACTAGAGCATTGCAATGTGTCAAAAGGGGTCACGATGACTCCCTAGGGGTTCTAGTATGCCTTATCACGCGTTAGGAACCCTAGGGAGTCAATAGGACCCCTTAAGACACACTTGAATGTTCAAATGTTTCAAAAGGGGTCACAGGGACTCGCTAGGGGTCCTAGTAAGCGTTACGACCCCTAGGGAGGCCCCCTGACCCCTTTTGACACATTGGAATGCTCAAGTGTGCCTTATGGGGTTGCAGGACCCCTTAAGGCACACTTGAGCGTTCCAATGTGTCAAAAGGGGTTAGGGGGACTCCCTAGGTGTCCTAACGCATGATAAAGCATACTAGGAACCCCAAGGAGTCCCCGTGATGCCTTTTGAGCACATTGGAATGCTCAAGTGTTCCTTGAGGGGTTGTAAGACCCCTTAAGAAACACTTGAGCATTCCAATGTGTGAAAAGGGGTCACGGGGACTCCTTAGGGGTCCAAGTATGCTTTATCACGCGTTAGGACACCTAAGGAGTCCCTATGATGACTTTTGACACATTGCAATGCTCAAGTGTGTCTTAAGGGGTCCTTCGAACCCTTAAGACACACTTGAGCATTACAATGTGTGAAAAGGAGTCATGGGAACTCCTTAGGGGTCCTAGTATGCTTTATCACATGTTAGGACCCTTAGGGAGTCCCCGTGACCCCTTTTGACACATTGGAATGCTCAAGTGTGCCTTAAGGGATCGTAAGACCTCTTAAGGCACACTTGAGCGTTCCAATGTGTCAAAAGGGGTCACGGGGACTCCCTAGGTTTCCTAACACATGAGAAAGCGTACTAGGAACCCTAAGGAGTCCCCGTGATCCCTTTTCACACATTGGAATGCTCAAGTGTGTCTTAAGGGGTCCTACGACCCCTTAAGGAACACTTGAGTGTTCCAATGTGTCAAAAGGGGTCATGGGGACTCCCTAGGGGTCCTAACGCATGATAAAGTGTACTAGGACCCCTAGGGAGTCCTCGTGACCCCTTTTGACACATTGCAATGCTCAAGTGTGTCTTAAGGGGTCCTTCGACCCCTTAAGACAGACTTGAGAATTGCAATGTGTCAAAAGGGGTCACGTGGACTCCTTAGGGGTCCTAGTATGCTTTATCACATGTTAAGACACCTAGGGAGTCCCCGTGATCCCTTTTGACACATTGGAATGCTCAAGTGTGCCTTAAGGGGTCGTAGGACCCCTTAAGGCACACTTGAGCATTTCAATGTGTCAAAAGGGGTCACGGGGACTCCCTAGGTGTCCTAACACATGATAAAGCGTAGTAGAACCCCTAAGGAGTCCCTGTGACCCCTTTTCACACATTGGAATGCTCAAGTGTGTCTTAAGGGGTCCTACGACCCCTTAAGGCACACTTGAGCATTCCAATGTGTCAAAAGGGGTCACAGGGACTCCCTAGGTGTCCTAACATGTGATAAAGCATGCTAGGGCCCCTAGGGAATCATCGTGACCCCTTTTGACACATTGGAATGCTCTAGTGTGTCATAAGGGGTTGTAGGACCCCTTAAGACACACTTCAGCATTCAAACATGTCAAAAGGGGTCATGGGGACTCCCTAGGGGTCCTAATGCATGATAAAGCGTACTAGGACCCCTAGGGAGTCATCGTGACCCCTTTTGAAACATTGCAATGCTCAAGTGTGTCTTAAGGGGTCCTTCGACCCCTTAAGAAACACTTGAGCATTGAAATGTGTCAAAAGGGGTCACAGAGACTCGTTAGGGGTCCTAGTACGCTCTATCACACGTCAGGACCCCTAGGGAGTCCCCGTGAACCCTTTTGACACATTGGAACACTCAAGTGTGCCTTAAGGGGTCCTACGACCCCTTAAGGCACACTTGAGTGTTCCATTGTGTCAAAAGGGGTCACGGGGACTCCCTAGGGGTCCTAACCTGTGATAGAGCGTACTAGGACCCCTAAGGAGTCCCCGTGACCCCTTTTCACACATTGGAAAACTCAAGTGTGTCTTAAGGGGTCCTACGACCCCTTAAGGCACACTTGAGCATTCCAATGTGTCAAAAGGCATCACGGGGACTCCCTAGGTGTCCTAACGCATGATAAAGTGTACTAGGACCCTGAAGGAGTCCCTGTGACCCCTTTTCACACATTGGAACACTGAAGTGTGTCTTAAGGGGTCCTATGACCCCTTAAGGCATACTTGAGCATTCCAATGTGTCAAAAGGGGTCACAGGGACTCCCTAGGTGTCCTAACGCGTGATAAAGCATACTAGGACCCCTAAGGAGTCCCTGTGATCCCTTTTCACACATTGGAACACTCAAGTGTGTCTTAAGGGGTCCTACGACCCCTTAAGGCACCCTTGAGCATTCCAGTGTGTCAAAAGGGGTCAGGGGGAATCCTTAGGGGTCCTAACGCGTACTAGGACACCCAGGGAGTCCCCGTGACCCCTTTTGATACATTGGAATGCTCAAGTGTGCCTTAAGCAGTTGTAGGACCCCTTAAAGCACACTTGAGCATTTGAATGTGTCAAAAGGGGTCACGGGGACTCCCTAGGTCTCCTAACGTGTACACTTTATCACGCGTTAGGACACCTAGGGAGTCCCCGTGACCCCTTTTGACCCATTTGAATGCTCAAGTGTGCCCTAAGGGGTTGTACGACCCCTTAAGGCACACTTGAACATTCTAATGTGTCAAAAGGGGTCAGGGGGACTCCCTAAGGGTCCTAACATGTACTAGGACACCTAGGGAGTCCTCGTGACCGCTTTTGACACATTAGAATGCTCTAGTGTATCTTAAGGGGTCCTTTGACCCCTTAAGACACACTTGAGCATTGCAATGTGTCAAAAGGGGTCACAGGGACTCCTTAGGAGTCCTAGTATGCTTTATCACACGTTTGGACACCTAGGGAGTCCCTGTGACCCCTTTTGACACATTGGAATGCTCGAGTGTGCCTTAAGGACCCCTTAAGGCACACTTGAGCATTCCAATGTGTCAAAAGAGGTCACGGGGACTCCCTAGGTGTTCAAATGCATGATAAAGCATACTAGGACCCCTAAGGAGTCCCCGTGACCCCTTTTGACACATTGGAATGCTCAAGTGTGTCTTAAGGGGTCCTATGACCCCTTAAGGCACACTTGAGCATTCCAATGTGTCAAAAGGGGTCAGGGGGACTCCCTAGGTGTCCTAATGCATGATAAAGCATACTAGGACCCCTAAGGAGTCCCTGTGACCCCTTTTCACACATTGGAATGCTCAAGTGTGTCTTAAGGGGTCCTACGACCCCTTAAGGCACCCTTGAGCATTCCAATGTGTCAAAAGGGGTCACGGGGACTCCTTAGGGGTCCTAACGCATACTAGGACACCCAGGGAGTCCATGTGACCCCTTTTGACACATTGGAATGCTCAAGTGTGCCTTAAGGGGTTGTAGGACCCCTTAAGGCACACTTGAGCATTCCAACGTGTCAAAATGGGTCACGGGGACTCCTTAGGGGTCCTATTACGCTTTATCACGCGTTAGGACACCTAGGGAGTCACCGTGACCCCTTTTGACACATTGGAATGCTCAAGTGTTCCTTAGGGGGTCCTATGACCCCTTAAGGCACTCTTGAGCATTCCAATGTGTCAAAAGGGGTTAGGGGGACTCCCTAAGGGTCCTCACGCGTACTAGGACACCTAGGGAGTCCCCGTGACCCCTTTTGACACATTGGAATGCTCTAGTGTGTCTTAAGGGGTCCTACGACCCCTTAAGACACACTAGAGCATTTCAATGTGTCAAAAGGGGTCATGATGACTCCCTAGGGGTCCTAGTATCCGTTATCATGCGTTAGGAACCCTAGGGACTGAAAAGGACCCATTAAGACACACTTGAGCGTTCCAATGTGTTAAAAGGGGTCACGAGGACTCCCTAGGGGTCCTAGTACGTGTTAGGACCCCTAGGGAGTCCCCCTGACCCTTTTTGACACATTGGAATGCTCAAATGTGCCTTAAGGGGTCGTAGGACCCCTTAAGGCACACTTGAGCATTCCAATGTATCAAAAGGGGTCAGGGGGACTCCCTAGGTGTCCTAACATGTAATAAAGTGTACTAGGACCCCTAAGGAGTCCCCATGACCCCTTTTGACACATTAGAAAGCTCAAGTGTGTCTTAAGGGGTCCTTTGACCCCTTAAGGCACACTTGAGCATTCCAATGTGTCAAAAGGGGTCAGGTGGACTCCCTAAGGGTCCTAATGCAGACTAGGACACCTAGGGAGTCCCCGTGACCTCTTTTGACACATTGGTACAGTCAACTATGTCTTAAGGGGTCCTAAAACCCCTTAAGACACACTAGAGCATTCCAAAGTGTCAAAAAGGGTCATGAGGACTCCCTAGGTGTCCTATCATGTGACAAAGCATACTAGGACCCCTAGCAAATCATCGTGACCCCTTTTGACATATTGGAATTCTCTAGTGTGTCATAAGGGGTCGTAGGACCCCTTAAGACACACTTGAGTATTCCAATGTGTCAAAAGGGGTCACAGGGACTCCCTAGGGGTCCTAACACAAGATAAAGGATACTAGGACCCCTAGGGATTCATCGTGACCCCTTTTGACACATTGGAATGCTCAAGTGTGTCTTAAGGTGTTGTAGGACTCCTTAAGACACACTTGAGTGTTCCAATGTGTCAAAAGGGGTCACAATGACTCCCTAGGGGTCCTAGTACGCCTTGTCATGTGTTAGGAACCCTAGGGAGTCAGAAGGACCCCTTAAGACACACTTGAGCGTTTCAATGTGTCAAAAGGGGTCACGGGGACTCCCTAGGGGTCCTAGTACACGTTAGGACCCCTAGGGAGTCCCCCTGACCCCTTTTGACCCATAGGGAGTCCTAATGCATTCGAAAGGGTCATGGTTCCATAGAAGTTTCATTTTGAACCCTAATGACCCCTTAACATGCCTACTGACCCCATTTCGACATGTGGTCTCTCGAGAGGTCCCCATGGACGCCTTTTGCATTTTCCTAAGAAAAAGTCATCCAAATTTGGTACATAGGTCCTCTGACATGTCTTAATGAATTTGAAAGGGTCACCATTCCATAGAAGTTGCATTTAGAACCCTAATGACCCCTTAACAGGCCTACACACCATGATTCGAGATGTGGTCTCCCTAGACCACCCCATGGACCCCTTTTGAGTTCTACTAGAAAAAAGTTATCCAAATTTGGTACGTAGGTACTCTGACATGTCCTAGTGCATTCCAAAGGGTCACCATTCCATCAAGCTCACATTTGGAACCCTAATGACCCCTTAACAGGCTTACTAACCCTGATTTGACATGTGGTCTCCTCAGAGAACCCCATGGACCCTTTTTGAGTTCTACTATGAAAAAGTCATACAAATTTGGTACATAGGTCCTCTAACATGTCCTAATGTGTTACAAAGGGTCACCATTCCATCCAAGTTTCATTTTTAACCCTAATGATCCCTTAACAGGCCTACGGACCCTGTTTTAACATGTGGTCTCCTAAGAGCACCCCATGGACCCCTTTTGAGTTCTACTAGGAAAAAGTCATCCAAATTTGGTATGTAGGTCCTATGACATGTTCTTATGCATTCCAAAGGGTCACCATTCCATCAAAGTTTTATTTGGAACCCTAATGACCCCTTAACAGGCCTACCGACCCCATTTCGACACGTGGTCTCCTGGGAGCACACCATGGACCCCTTTCAAGTTTTACTAGGCAAAAGTCATCCAAATTTGGTACATAGGTCCTATGACATATCCTAATGCATGCCAAAGGGTCACCATTCCATCAAAGTTTCATTTGGAACCCTAATGACCTCTTAACAGGCCTACCGACCTCGATTCGCCATGTCATTCCCGAGAGCACCCGATGGACCCCTTTCAAGTTCTACTAGGAAAAAGTTATCCAAATTTGGTATGTAGGTCATTTGATATGTCCTAATGCATTCCAAAAGATCACCGTTCATCGAAAGTTTCATTTGGAACCCTGATGACCCCTTAAGTCACCTATTGACCCTAAATCGCACAATGGTCTCCCAAGAGCACCCCATGGACCCTTTTCAAGTTTGACTAATCAAAATTCATCTAAATTGTGGAGCTAGGTCCTTTGACATGTCCTAATGCGTTCCAAATGGTCAGCGTGCATCAAAGGTTGTCTCACGAGCCCTGATGACCCCTTAAGATGCCTAGTGACACTGATTGGACATGTGGTCTCCTGAGAGCACCCCATGGACCCTTTCCGAGTTTGACTAGGAAAAAGTCATTAAAATTTGGTACGTTGGTCCTTGGACATGCCCTATTGCCTTCCAAATGGTCACTGTACATCCGAAGTTGCCTTAAAAACCCTAATTATCCCTTAAGACGTCTAGCGACCCCGATTTGACCTGTTGTCTCATGAGAGGATCTGTTATAACTTAAATTAAATATTAAAATAATATATAAAATATTTGAAAAAATATAATATTTAATAGAATAAATATATAATATATATTATAAGATATATTAGATATTACATTTAATATATATTATCAAATATACAATATATTAATGTCCTATTCATTTTATATATTATATATATTAGACATTATATTATATACGTGCAACAATATTTAATATATATATATATATATATATATATATATATATATATATATATATTATGTAACATTTATATTATAATATAAAAATATTGCATTTAATATAAATTTGAATAGACTATATACTTAGGTCGTTTAAATTGATATTATCAAATATATAATATAAATAAATAATATATATAATATATATACTATATAACATAAAATATAAAACATAAATATAAAATATATAAATTATTGATTGTCAGGGTGAAAGAAAGAAACATCAAAATTAAAGGGAAATAAAAAAAGAGTGGGAGGGGGAAACTTTTCAAAATTCAAATTCAAACAAAATCGGGTACATGAAAAAATTGGGTACCCGATTTTTTCAGGTACCCGATTAGGCTTGGTAATAGCTTTGGAAACCAAAGCCCCATGGTCAATGCCGAAGGTGTGCAAAAAATATGTTTTTTCTCTATTTTTCTTATATTAACACTTTGACCATTAGGTTGATGACTTTTTTTCCACCCGATTTCGATAAAACAAAAAGGGTTTCTTTGGATGATTGTTAGCTTTCCATCGATATAAGTGCTGTCAGATTTTGAATTCATTAAGTATTTATTAGTTATTTTCTAGTTCACTTACGTCTAAAGTCCTAATTGACATACTGATGGAAAAATAGCTATAACTTTCAAACCGTATAACATTTTTGAAATCTGAAAGATGTGTCACATTCTATGCTTCATCTAGTATAAGAAAAAATTAAAAAAATTTTAATTATGATAAGTTTTCAATGAGTAAAGGTGGTCAGACATGAGAGTTTTTAAATTTTGAAAGTGTTGTAGCAAAAAAATCATAATTAATTATCTGTTTGGAATAAAAATACCAAAAAATATGCGTCACATCCGAGCATGAGTCAGCTTCTTATATATAGAATATTATAAAAAATATTATCATTTTCTTTTGATTAGGGTGGTCAGACATACACATACTTCTTATTTTTTTGCTGAAATGTTTGTAGTGCTGCATTGCAATCTATACTTTTTACCAATCATATTAATTTTTTTTCAAAAAAGGCTTAGTAGTTTAGAAACTACATTCAATTTCCTACAAATTATGTTCTTACAACTTTTTGATATTAGGTAGATAACTAGTTCATTTTTTCACGTCAAGTTGACTAATCTTGATTTTCTGATTTTTCATTGCCACTTAAGGGCATAGTTTGGCCCCTCATGATCCTGTACATACCCACATCTGGAGGGTGATTCATTGATTACAATATTGGAAATAATGAATGGAAGTTCCCAGGTATGGTACCTCAATAAATATATCAAGATCATTCGATCTTTAGTTGGGGAATTTGAGAACTATAGGGTTACACGTGTTAAAAGGGATGGTAATTCTTAGAGGTAGATGTTATGTCCAAGATGGAAATACTTCTTGTAGAGGGAGGGAAGGATGAGATATTGGATGACTTCCTTGATTTAGTAGCAGAGTGGCTGGGTTGGAAAAAAAGGGAATTAGAAAGGGTCTATTCATAGAGCATGTACATAAGATAGTAATTTAAGTGTATACACTAAAAAGTGACTTCATTAATTAATTAAATATTTATTATTTAATTAATATTGACTTGATGAATTAATTAAATATTTATTATTTAATTAATATTGACTTGATGAATTAATTAAATATTTATTATTTAATTAATATTGACTTGATGAATTAATTAAATATTTATTATTTAATTAATATTTATTCATCCATTTATTAGACAAATTATTCAATTTATTTGATAAATTCATTATAGTCTAAATTCTCTATCCTAAGTCTTCTAAATAGTCCTATTAAAAGTGATTTAATCAATGTATCATCTTAAAATGGAAGCACTTCCATGATAAGAGCATTTAGCCCTCTGAGTAAGTGGTCTGGGGTCATGTTAAGTGCCTTGATCAGGTCTTTGCATGTATCTGACTTTTCCCCCTATTCTGCTTTCCTGTGCACCTAATTTTTACTTTATATCTGCATTTCCTAGGTTTTTGGGTCAGGATCCTAAGGTTTTTGACCATAAGGTCAAAGTAGACCTTATGGGGTCAAAGTCAACCTCCACTCTGACCTAGTCAGGATCAACCTTGACCCTGACCTGGTCAGTTCCAAGCTCGTCCTTGACCCTCTGTCCAGATTTCAAATTTCCTTGATTTTCGGGTGTTGGTTTTCGGGGATATTTGTTTTCCCTCCTCCAAGTCGGCCATTTCGGGTTTCAGAATGGTAAATCCTTAAATTGCATTTAATCTAGGTATATTTTCTAAAGGTTAGGACCTAATTGGGATTTAATTCTCCAAGGTGGCCCCTCTAGAGGATTGTGCCCTAGTTCACTATAAAAGGAAGCCTTCCTCTCTCATTTTCACATCCATCATTCATATCTTCTTTTTCCCTCAATCTCTCAAGTACAAGCAAGTGAATTCAAGCATTCAAGTAAGTCTTCAAGCATTCAAGTGTTCAAGCATTCATCCATCAAGGAGATCCATTGTTAGCCATTGAAGGATTCAATCTCTTTAGAGCCCCCTTGAAGATCCATCCTTCTACATTCATCCAAGTCTCCTCATATGCAAAGATCAATTCAAGATTGGTGTTGAAGATCAAATACCATTGATTTGAGACATCCTACATTCATTCTACATCCATTGAAGCGTTCTTACTTGTGGATTTGAGGATTCAAATCCTCTTCAAGGACTTCAACATAAACGAGGTGAATTGTTTCAATTGCTTTGTTTATGCACACTACATTTCAATTCAATTTCAAGGTTAATTCCTAAATTGGGATTTGACCAAGGCAAACCCCCCATACAAACAAAAACCCCCTTTTTTTCTTGTAGGTACAGGTGCAAAATTTCAGATCTGAGAGTGGATTTGGATACCCTTTTTAGTTAGCTTTTAGGATCTACAAATAATGTCAAAATCGACCTTCAAATAAAGAATGTAGCCATTGACCTTTTATGAGGGTCAAAGACTACCTGCCATCGAAAAAACAAAAGATTTCTGGGTTTTCTTTGTCTCGGCATTTCCAGTCTGAAACAGGTTACAGAATTACCCAAAAGTACACACATACATCATAAATTGGCATTTTCTAGATTTTCCCTAATTCGAGGTTAGTACTTATATTTCAATTATTTCAGATTTCAAGCATAATTCTCCATAGGGAAATATAGGGATTTTCTCTCTCTTTCATATTATCCATAGATTGATTCGATTGTGTATTAACCTTTTGGTTGATCAAATTGGATCTCTCCTTTGGGAATTTGGATTTAGGAGTGGATCTCATATTTCCCCCATACATTACAACAACATTACATTGAATAGAGGTGATTCAATTTTACCACTATTCATTTTGGTGAACCTGACTAGCTTACTCTCTTTCTTTTTGGTGTTAGATTTCCTTTTATCTTGTTAGTATTACATTTCCCCTTTGGGTTAAATCTTGCATGCTAATTAGATTTTAAAAATACAAAAATATTCATGCTTTATGTTTTCTTAGTTTAGTTCATTTGCATTGCATTGGTTTATGAGCTTTACTACTACTAGTCCTACTTATAATATTCTAGTTAGAAGAAGTCGTAGACTCATGGGTGCCTTTGATCCTGAATCTTCCTCTCCTTTCCTTAGGGTCCCAGATGATAATTTGATTCTTCATGATTCCAATCCTACTATGGAGCAAAACTCTTCTCACTCATCTCATGATGAGGATGATGCTTTAAGAGTTCCTCCTGAGAAAGTTCAAAAAATTTCAACTAAACTTGATAAAATGGGTAATTGGCTTATTCAAGAGAACCATAATCAAGATTCTATTCAAGCAATAGAGGTTGTTAAGAAAGTTCTCCATGATAGTGATCAAGGTGTTAACCTCTTGCATGGTATTACTAAACTCATGCATTCAAATGTTAAACCTTTAGCTCAAGAAGCTCAAGATTTAGGGTTGATTCCTCCTATCACTAGTGTTGAACATCCTTCTAATCCTTTACCTAATATTCCTACCTATACTCCTTCTTTGGTGACTATGACGGTTCCCTCTGTTCCTATGAGAGTTCCTCTCATGTCCCTTCATACATCACAACCTTCATATCATAATGTTCCTTTTACTTATTCCAATCTGTTTCCAACTTTAGTTCCTAGTGTTCCTCTAATTGTGTCTTCTATTCCTGCAGCTTCTTATACTTTACCTAGTGTGTCTAATGTTGCTACTCCTATTTCCTCTAATGATTCAACAATCATCAGTTTGGCTCAAACTGTGTCATCCTTACAACAACAACTCGCTTCCTTAACTCAAAACAAGTTTAGTATCCCTACATGTGACATGGGAAGTCCTTTGTCCTTGGATATTATTCATACTCCTGTTCCTCAGCAAGTCGATATGCCTCATCTTGAGAATTATAATGGAAAGGAGATCATGTTCATCATGCTAAAACATTCCAAATCCTTTGTAGTGATTATTCTCATGACCATAGGATTTTAGCCAAACTATTTCCTAGAACCTTTCGTGACAAGGCCTTACAATGGTATTGTTCCTTGCCTCCTTATTCTATTGATTCCTTTCCAAAACTTGCTAATGCCTTTATTCAACAATTTCAAAACAACATTGGCTTGCAAGTGTCTTTGACTGATTTGATGCATTGTAAACAAAGTGTTAAAGAAAAATTAACTGAATTTATTGGTAGATTTAAGCATTTGCATGCTCATATTTCCTATCTTGTTCCTGATATTGATATTCAACGTATGTTTATTTCAAATTTGCAAAAGGATATTAGAGATAAGATTCTGATTACTGAATTTACCTCTTTTCAACAACTTTGTGTAGCGCTTCATCATTATCAATTACAAGTGAGTAAATTTGAGAGCACAACTCCAATGGCTCCTGTTCTAGTTGATAAGAGTGATGCTGCTCCTAATCCACACAAATTTAAAAAATTCAACAACTATGTCAAGATAAACAACCAAGCGAATGCAGTTGCTGATCTTACCTCCTATTCGACCTCTTTTACCTGTTATGATTGCCTCTAAATCTTTTGATCAAAATGTTTTTTGTCAATATCATCATCAGAATGGTCATGATACTGAGAAATGTTATTCTTTAAAACATAAGGTTCAAGACTTAATTGACTCTAATGCCTTATCTATTGATAATCTTGATGGTAGTGGGAACAAATTTGTCTCTCCTCCTAATAAAAACCTTTAAATCTATACGAATCCCTTACCTACACATGATACTAATACAATTTCTCAACCATCTACTGTGGAAATTGTGTATGATTCTAAGATGGATGATCTCAATCATGTTGTTAATCAAGTGGAGCATGTTGGTCAATCTATATCTCCACCTCAACCTCAACCTCAACCTCAACCTCAGATTCAATCTCAAGTTCAATCTCAACCTCGACCAAAACCTAAACCTAAATTGAAAATTCAACCTAAACCTCGACAACAACCTAAGAATAAAAGACCTCGAGAACTTTTGATTACCTTTGATGACTCTGAGATTATTAAAGCTCCTAATGGTCCCCTTTACATTTATGCTAGGATTTATTAGAAACCTACTTGTGGTTGTCTTGTTGATCCTACATCCTTAGTCAATGTGATTACTAAAGAAAATCTTTTTATAAAAAGCTTACAATGTGATTCTTATGATACATTGGATGTGTGGATTCAAACTTGTAATGGTTTTATTTATGGACATCATTTGGTTCTATTACTTTACCGGTTGAACTTTGTGGAAAAATTGTGAACACTACCTTTTTTGTGGTTCCTACTTCCAATCAATTTCAAGTTAAGCTAGGTTTTCCTTGGTTGAATGCCATGCATGTTGTTGCTTCACCTATCCATAAGTGTCTTAAGTTCATTCATGATGAAGAAGTGAAGACAATTAATCATAGTTTATATCAACCTTCTAGGCCCAGAGATTGTGCTGCTCTTGATTTCTTTTGGCCTTCATTACCTAATTCATGTCCTCCTTGACCTGATAATCTTTTCCATTCATATCAAGCTTATAAACATCGTAAGATTCTTGAATTAATCATTCCTCCTATGGATCTTAATCATAGTCTTTTGCCTACACCTTCTATACCTCCTTTAACTATGGCTTCTAGTTATGTTAATCAAGTTCCTTCTATCGCTCTTCCTAAAGAACCTATCAAAGATCTTGTGATTGTTCCTCCTATTGTTGATAATCCTATTGATCTTCCTAAAGAACCTATGAAGGATCCGGTGATTGTTCCTCCTAGTTCTCAACCTATTTCAAATAAATCAAAATGTAATCAATCTGCTAATGAACGTCGTAAAAAGTGTCATGCTCATGCTAAAGCTCGTAATTCTATTCTTCAAAGATCTCTACCTTCTTCGGATAAATCTATGCATGATGTGTTAGAAGAAGTTGGTACTAATAATGATGTTAAGATGCATGACTATGATGATTCTATTCGTATCTTAGATCCTATTTTGATTAATTTGGAAGAAGAAGATACTTTTGATGATACTCATGATGTTAATGACGAATATGAAAATATTGACATTGACATTGATTTACCTAATATGCTTTCATCACAATTAACTCTTACACCTAGTGTCAAACATTGTGATTCTCAAGAGGATCCTTGTTTGCAATTGGCTATCATTCCTACTGTGTTGGATATAGTCCCTCTTGCAAGTTACCCACCTTCCCTAAATGATATACAACGAGATGGGTAGAGTAGGTGGCACGCTTGATTGTTAGCTTGTGGTGACTGATCAGGAAAGTATTGTACACTTTTCCTCCCAACCTCACTGGGGTATTTTTGGGCTGATGTTTTGTAACTCATTCTAACCCTAAAGTAGTGAAATATTGTATAATATGGCTTAGGGTTAGGGATTTTCATTATGTATGATTTTAGTACTTCCGACGGAATTGAGTTTTAAGGGATTACATATTGTAATTAGGTTGTAATCACTGGATAATAATAATATTGGACTCGATGTTGGTGGATGTAGCCCATGGATTGGGTGAACCATGTTAAATCTTTGTGTCTTGTGTTCTCTTCTGTGTGGTTTATTGTTTTCTGATATTGGTTATATTTGCATGTAATTGTTATTTATGTCTTGTTAATCCTAACATTGATCGGCTTGTCCTTTGTGGTAGCTTTGTTGTGTGTTTTCCTGTTGTACTGTGCTTCTCCCATAATGTTTTTGCTAAATGTTGTTAGATTCTTTTATACGATCCTTGTTACTCGGTTGGTACAAGGTGATGAAGGAATCGAAACTGTTGTTCAAATTCCTCTATATGTATCTCTATTCTTCTATGCATTGTTCCATGTTATGTTGTAATTGTGCTATTGTTCATAAATGTTTCCTTGTGTAATCTTCTTGGATTCAAGATGTGGTAGCACTAATTCTTTTTGGTCTCCATGTCATGGTCCAAAAAGATTCTCCTTCGTATATCTTATGTGATCTTTCCTCCTTTGTGATCATAGTTCTACTTTCTTTGGGGAATGATGTCAATTCATTTACAATAATATCATATATATATTATCTTATGATCATACTAATCCCACGGTAGGTAGATCCCTTTTGTGTTCTTTGTATGTTTCTGTGATATTTCCCTTGATTTGTCTTCATCTGGGGGCATCTTGACGTGGAAACATAATCATTGGAGTTGTTTATGTTTCTGTTAAAGCCATTGCTCTTGTTAAAGTGTCAGCAATGACTTCAACGTGGGGGCATACACTCTTCTCACCTATTGAACACATGCACTTTTTGATATGCACACATATTTTTCAAGATACTTTTTTCTCCCTTTTTTGGATTAGTAACTAATCCTTAAAGCATGGATTTATATTTCAGGATCTCTTGATCCCTCCAGTTTGAAATATACATACATTTTGATCCCTTAAAGTCGGAGGTGTTCTTAAGACTGGATCTCTTTTGTTTTTGGTTTTATTCTTATGGAATAGAATATTCCTAAGGGTGAATCCTTGATGGGTTGACTAGTGAGTAGACACATTCACTAGGTGGTTCAATTCCATCTTTCTAGTTGCATCATTTCCTTGTGTGGTTCACAATGGGACATAAGTTCTCATTGGGTGAGGTAATCACACCCTTTCTTTCTCTCTCTAGAGATGTCTCTCTGGGATTTGACAAAGACTTGAGTCCCTGGGGGCTAAAGGTTTCTCTTTGTCCCTTGGATTATGATAAGATTATCTTTTCATTCTGATCTCCTTTACCAAGAGTTTGCATCGAGTCCATACTCTTGCTAAAGTGGGGGCTTAATATATCATCTTAAAATGGAAGCACTTCCATGATAAGAGTGTTTAACCCTCTAAGTAAGTGGTATGGGGTCATGTTAAGCACCTTGATCGGTTGTTTTCATATATCTAGCTTTCCCCCCTATTTTTCTTTCCTCTGCACCTGATTTTCACTTTATATATGCATTTCCTAGCTTTCTGGGTCATGATCATGAGGTTTTTGACCATAAGGTCAAAGTCAACCTTATGAGGTCAAAGTTGACCTTGACCCTGACCTAGTCAGGATTGACCTTGACCCTGACCTGGTCAGTTCCAAGCTTGTCCTTGACCCCCTGTCCAGATTTCAAATTTCCTTGATTTTCGGGTGTCAGGTTTCAAAATGGTAAATCCTTAAATTGCATTTAATCTAGGTATATTTTCTAAAGGTTAGGACCTAATTGGGATTTAATTCTTCAAGGTGGCCCCTCTAGAGGATTGTGCCTTAGTTCACTATAAAAGGAGGCCTTCCTCTCTCATTTTCACATCCATCATTCATATCTTCTTTTGCCATCAATATCTCAAGTGCAAGCAAGTGAATTCAACCATTCAAAAAAGTCTTCAACATTTAAGTGTTCAAGAATTCATCCATCAAGGAGATCCATTATTAGCCATTGAAGGATTCAATCTCTTTGGAGCCCCCTTGAAGATCCATCCTTCTACATTCATCCAAGTCTCATATGAAAAGATCAATTCAAGATTGGTGTTGAAGATCAAATGCCATTGATTTGAGACATCCTACATTCATTCTACACCCATTGAAGCGTTCCTACTTGTGGATTTGAGAATTTGAATCCTCTACAAGGACTTCAACATAAGCGAGGTGAATTGTTTCAATTGCTTTGTTTATGCACACTACATTTCAATTAAATTTCAAGGTTAATTCCTAGATTGGGGTTTGACCAAGGCAAACCCCCCATGCAAACAAAAACCCCCTTTTTCTTACAGGTATAGGTGTGGAATTTTAGATCTAAGAGAGGATTTGGATACCCTTTTTAGTGAACTTCTGGGATCTGTGAACAAAGTCAGAATTGACCTTCAAATAAAGAATGTAGTTTTTGACCTTTTATGAGGGTCAAAGACTACTTGTCGTTGGAAAAACAAAAGATTTCTAGTTTTTCTTCATCTCGGTATTTCCAATCCAAAAGAGGTTGTAGAATTCCCCAAAAGTACACACAGACATAAAAAATTGGCATTTCTAGATTTTCCCTAATTCGAGGTTAGTACTTGTATTTCAATTATTTCAGATTTCAAGCATAATTCTCCATAGGGAAATATAGGGTTTTTCTCTCTCTTTCATATTCTCCATAGATTGTTTTGATTGTGTATTAAACCTTTGGTTGATCAAATTGGATCTCTCCTTTGGGAATTTGGATTTAGGAGTGGATCTCATATTTCCCCCATACATTACAACAACATTACATTGAGTAGAGGTGATTCAATTTTACCACTATTCAATCAATTATACAATCAGTAAATATGACTAAGTCCCCTAGTCCACCTCATCCACCTAGTCACCCAACATATCACCTTGGCTAAAATAATTAATTATTATTAATTATTAAATACTCATTTATCCTCACCCACACATGTCCTATCTTTAAGGGCTATGTGGCCTCATAAGACTTGGTCTCATGACCACATGTCTTCCCCTACACTAATTCAAAAGACAATCCCTATTCCTGAGGTGCTTCTCAAGCCACCTATAAGGGTCAAAGGTGACTCATGGGACACTTGTACAAAGAGTCCTCATGAGGAAAAAATCCTTCCCTCTTCCTCTCAATGGTCTTTGTGAGACACTTGACATGTGTCTTTCCCTTCCACCTTCTTCTCTTCCATGTCAATGTGAGAGGGACATCATCCATATTCTTCATCTCACATTCCAACTACATCCCTCTTTCTCTCAACTCCTTCAACCAAGTCAATCCTAGCCCTAGGATCTTCCACCTTTCAATCTCCACCGTAGGATTGTGCCACCTAGGCTTGGGTTCTCCAAAAATCTATAAAAGGAGCCTAATTTTCCCTTTGTGAGCTAATAGATAATAGTGATTTTCAAGCAATCAAGAAATAAGAAATCAAGCATACAAGCATTCTAAGCATCCAAGCATCCATTATCAAGAAAATCAAGCATATCCATATCATTTTGTGAGCATTCCATTCCACTATCCATTTAGTTGCATAATTGAGTTTTAGGCTAGTTTTGCATACATTCATCATCAAATCTCCACACTTTGTTGACATCTTAGGAAAAGGCTTCATTTGGAAATTTGAGAGCTCAAAATTGTCAAGAAATCAAGGCTAGGAGGACAATGGAGACAAGCTACATGGGTGACTGAAGGTAACTTTGTTTTAGTTATTCATTTGATCATCTTGTATTCTTCATTGTTATTTGCTAATTAGTTTGATTTATTAGCTTAGATTTTTTAATAATTCATTTAGAATAGTTAGACATCTAATTTGCATATATTTTTGGTGCCCACCGTGGGGCATCCCCACCTTTTTAACATTCTATTTTTCATTTTTCGTGTGCAGATTTTCTACAGGTCACTTCTGTGCATTCATACCCAATTATTGTGCATACATCAATTTCTATTGTGCATCCATTCTTCCAATCATAGACATTTCCATTTTGTATCTTTCTTATTATTTTTGTACATTCATTCACCATATCTGCACGTTTATAACTTTCTGCAGTGCTTCCGTTAAAGCTGCGCATACATATCATCACGTTGCGCAAACATTCCATTTTGCTTTGCATTTATCATTTCTACGCTTTCATTTCCTATCTCTATGCATTCATATTCTATTTTTGCACATTTGTCCTTTCAGTTGTAAATTTTAGTTTTTTTTAATCATTTTTTTTTAGCTAACCATCTTAACAGGCTTTTTTTTGTTCTGGTAGATTCTAGGTTGTTTTGCATGTTGAATCTGAAGGCCCCATTGCTAAACAATTAACGATTTATTTGCAGGTTCTTAGGGGTTTTATAAAATAGACTATAACCTTGTTTGGGCTTTAAAATATGACATGCTTTTTAATTTTGTGTGTCTTCTTTAGCTTAGTATTATGTCTATTGTGTTTTTCTTTCTAAGCATAATTGTAATCCTAAAATTATAGCAATGTATCCTCTCCCCTTTCCATTCGTGAATCTTGGGTGTAAGAAAAATTATTATAATTTTTAGAGGGCGGTCTTTGGTGGGAAAAGAGGTACTCACCCCAAGGAATGACCCAACCGGTAACAGGCTAAAATAGATCCCTTCCAAATCAGTATATTAAAAATGCCAATGTGATTATTCTCACATTAGACAGGTGTGAATTTGTTGTGGCAACCAAAATCTCCTCTAGTACCTTTTCGGTGCGTTAAAGTCCCCACATTGTTAAGGTGAAAATCTTACTTTGGAAGGATTGGGAGAGCCCCCTTAATTAGGAAAATGACTTGATCACAACCACCTGAATGGATGTCCTTACTACAAACTATTGTCTAGTGGCCAAAAACCTTCTATTTGCTGGCTCAAGGGGTCACCCAAGCCTGTGAAGACACCCCCACATTACTCATGATTCATAGTAGAGATAGCAATTCTTTGGGAAGTAATGACCCATTGAATTTGTAACTTGGTGTGCCAGAGAAGTGAGTGCACTATAAGGAGGAGCCTGTGCCTCCAAGTTCCTAAGCTATCCGCTTTGGATTTGCGTAGCTAGATTTTATTATCCTAGTGGAGATTCAGCAGATACTATCCTTGCCAACCTTAGGATTGTAAGCATGTTTGTGCATTTATATTAGAACAAACTAGATTAAAATCATTTTTGTCTTGCATGTGTGTGTTTATGCATTTTACTTTGCCAAAATAAATCATTAGAAAAATACCAAAAAATTCAAACTTTCAAGCCAAAATCATCAGAAAACAAAAACCTACGCATTTGTCACATATTGCTACATATTTGTTCAATCCTACTGTGTATCTATTCAAACTTGTTGCGCTTTTGTTCTTGCCATAATGCATTTATCCAAAACTTATGTGCATGCATCTGATCTTGTTGTGCGTTGATTTGATTGTCCTGCACATTTGTTGTTGCGCATATACAATAGAGAGAATTTCTAGAGACTTTAAGGAATTCACAATCACTTTTTCAGATACCCATTTTGGTCTTCAGTATGATTCTGGAAACACATTCGACTTACACAGACTTTTGATCTTCATTTTGACCATTTTAATCCAAATTCATCATCTTTCTTTCATCCAAAATCCTCAAAATCATTCCAAATGTTCCAATTTCTCCAATTAGTGTTGAATCATTATCTTAATTATTATATTTTGGCCTTTGTGAGTTTTTATCATATCAGGATTTATCATCCTTAATCAAAACTTACCTAGGCTATTATCTCTTGATTCTTCTTTGTCTTATCATAGTGAGATCCATTACTCCTATTGACTTATATTATCAAGTTGTCCTATCTACTTCAACACTTTTCAATCTCTTTTTCATATCTTTTCAATAAAAAAAATTCCAAATCTTTCATCAAAATCTTCCATCCCAACATCATCTTTCACATTTTATGGTTCAAACTCGATCTCAGAAACTCAAAAAAACCATTGATCTAGAATTTGTAGACAAGGTGGAAGGAAACAATAGCAATGAGGAAAACCCTTGGTCATCTGGAATTCCTAAGAAAACTTCAATTTTTACATCAAATGAGGAACCCACAGATCAAGATTTAAGAGATGCTATGCAAGATGCTAAATTCTATAATGTAATGGAAAGACTCCTAGACATGGATAAAGAGATGTATTTCCTCATGCTTGCTCAACAAGGGGCAAAATTACCAAGTGATTTTGATGTTTCCACTCTTAGAGAACTTCCTATTACAAACAATCAAGAAATCCCTAATGGTTCTCAAGAAACACATACTTATGGAGCAAAGGAAACCAATCAGCAACTTAATGCTTCCCAAAACAATCAACAAACCAATGCTTCCCAAAACACTCAACAACATAGTGTTTCCCAAAAAACTCAAGGACACACATTATCTTTGGATTCCATTCTACAACAAATCTAGATGCTTCAACAACAAATCTGTGACATCCAAACTGGATCATCAACTAAGAAGTACTCCTTGGATGATATATGTCCTTATCCTTTTGATAAGAATCTAGCAATTATTCCATTCCCTCCTCATTTTGAGGTACCCAAATTTGACAAATACAAAGGGAATTTGGATCCACAAGACCACATCCATGAGTTTTGTGCTGCCTATATTGAAGTCGCTCACAATGACACCTATCTTATGCGACTATTTCCACATAGTTTAGGAGGACAAGCCATGGAATGGTTCTCCAAACTACCCCCAGGCATAAAATCTTTCAACGAGTTTATTGACAAGTTTGTGACTCATTACTCATATAATATCAAACATGAAGTCACTATGTTTGATCTTTGCAATGCACGACAAAAGAATGGAGAACCCTTCCTTACTTTTTTGCAAAGATGGTGTCAATTATTTTCCAAGTATCCACGAACAATTCCAAAAAAAGAAAAGATGGATATCTTTGTGCATAACCTCACCCAAGAAATGAGCTATAGGTTGCAATTTAAATATCCTCCAAACTTTAACAAGCTCATAGAAAATGGTATCAAAATTGTGGAAGCTATGGTCAGAAAAGGTGAGATTAAACTTTATTCTAAGGACAATGTTGGATCTTCAAATTCATATCCCAACAACAACAACAAAAAAAACAATGAAAAGACCAAATTATGGAACAAAAACAAGAATATTTTCAATGCTGGGATTGTGGATAATTGCAATGTTAAACCAACACAACCTCTTTTGAATCTCACAAGCAAGGCCAATGCCACTCAACCTACTTATAGAAATCAATCAGAAAATCAAAATACCAACAAAAATTCATCAAATTCAAGATTACCTTTTATGCCACGTAGAAGAAATTTTACTCCTTTGGGTGAATCTCTGGAATCTGCATTAAGGAAGTTGATCACAAAGAAACTCATTGCACTTCCTGAAACTAGATATTTTGAACGTAGGGTGAAACCTTCTTGGTGGAATGATAATGATTATTGTGAATTTCATAGAGGGAAAGGTCATAAAACCAATGATTTCCAAAGGCTTAAACATGCGATACAAGACTTGATTGAAAGTGGTGAAATTAGTGTTGATGGACATACCTCGAATGAGTCACATACGGCTTTTAAAGATCCACTTCCCGGACATGAGAAAGGAATTTCTTCCAATGCTAAAGGTGATAATCAAGCCAACTATAATGCTGCATCCTATAAATATGTTGGTAACATTTATGAATGTCATCCCTCTAAATACTATGCCAATGTGATTACTATAAAAGAAAAATCTGAGAGTCAACCAGTTAATGTTACTACTCGAGCTCAATCCAAATTCCATACCAAATATTTCCAATCAATACAATCTTTTAGATCAAATAAAGAAAACACTAGCCCAGATATCTATATTAGAGCTTTTGCGTCTATCACCATCTCATAAGCATATCCTTGAGAAAGCTCTCTTAGAAACCCAGGTTCCTACAAATATAGATCATGATCAATTTCAAGCTATGGTGGGACATTTGACAACCCCACATTATCTATCCTTCACTGAACATGGTGATTTAGCTATTAATCAACCTAATAATGCTCCACTCCATATCGAAGTCCTTGTACAAAACCATAAAATCAAAAGAGTACTAACATATGGAGGAGTTGGCTTGAACATATGCACTTTAAAACTAGTCGTTGCATTGGGATTTTTTGAAAATGTTGTGGATCCAAAGAAGAAAATCACAATTAAAGCCTATGATGAAGAAGAGAGGTCATCCAAGGGATCTATTGTTCTCCCTATCAGAGTAGGTCTTGTGGTCAAAGATGTAACTTGCCAAGTTCTTGATATGGATCTCGCATATAACATTCTTTTGGGAAGACCTTGGATTCATTCTATGCAAGTTATGCCTTCAACTTATCATCAATGTTTGAAATGTCCCCACAATGGTCAAGAAATAACTATCAAGGGAGATCCTAATCCTTTTTAGTATTGTAACACTCTGAAGACAACCCTTGATCCCTTGGTACCTCATAATCATGTTGGATCCTCTGCAACCACATCCGTTGATCCAAACAATATATCATCAACCTCTAAATCAAATGGGAACAAAATAGATATAAAAGAAAAAATTATGGGAGAAGATACTTTGGGCCAAACTTTTTGTATCACGGAGTTACCTTTATCTCCTAAATCATATGGGAAATCCTTGATTACCAAACAACAATCAGAACCCCCTTCTACACTTGTTTATGACACATTTATAAGTGGGGGCACTATATCACAAGAAGCAACTGAGCGTAATGCTAACCATTTTCTTAAACCTCACAAAAATGAAGAAGATGAGAAACATGAGTATATATCCCCTGATGTATACAGTAAAGGATATACTTTGCTGCAAAAGATGCGATACCAAGGTACTGGACCTATAGGGCTACAAAGAGAGGGTGTTATAAAACCAATTCTGCAAAAGCCAAATTACCAAAGAGATACCACAGGATTGGGATACAAAGGAGAAGGACCCAAAGAATCTAAAGGCAAAGTAAAGATCATGCCTTTCCATGAGATATCTAAAGCTCCTACATTACAATTTAGAAAAAATGGTATGTATGTGGATCCCGAAAAAAAAGGATAGTGACATAAATCATCAATAGACTTAGGGATAATGATGATTCTAACTCTAATGATTATTAATGGGATTAATTATCTGACTGTACTAAAGAAATAGGAGTTGATGTTATTCATCCCTATAGTGATGATTACCAAGAGGGAGAGAGTTCAAGGACTGACTCACTAGGATTAGTTCCACGTGATACTACTCTTGTCGATTGTGAGGGAAGTGAGCATTATCTTGCGATGGATGATTCTGATAAGAGTATGGAAATAGACCTTGTTGATACCATCATAAACCTTGATAACTTCTCCATAAATACCATTTCAATTTTTCAAACTGACCCTAATGATCCAATACCCCTTGAACACCCTGAGCTTATAGATTGGGATTCTACCAACCATCCGGAGCTTGATGTTTTCCATAACGATGATGCCATAATTGATTATCTTGGAATTAGAGATCATCTCCCACCAAGGGATCATAAGTCAAGATTTCTGATAGAACTCAATGACATGGCTTACTTTGGAGAGAGTGCCAATCCTTTTAGTCATAAAAATATAAAAATAATCAATAGATCTAATGGTGAAAACCACTCAGTGGCAGTATTAGATCCAAAAATAGTAAAAAGAAATGACTTATCTGAAGGTGAAAACCTCCTTGAGGTGCCTAATAATGGAAGGATTGACACTCTTCCCAATTATCTATATTGAGAGCAATCTGCCATCCTTATAGAACTAACATTACCTCTTAACATTGGAATAGAGGAGTCTTCGCGCATTCTCAAAGTTGCAGCATCCTTAACAGAATCAGAGAAAGAAGCTTTTTCAAAAAATTTCAAGGAGAGACAAATCAACTTCACCTGGTCCTATGCTTATATGCTAGGACTAGACCCTAATCTAATTATGCATCATTTGTCTATTGCACTAGGCATTAAACGAGTCAAGCAAAAAATCTAAAAAATGCATCTGCATATTGCGCTGATGGTTAAAGAAAAATCAAAGAAGCTCTTAGATGTTGGATTCATTAGCGCTATTGATTATGTTGAATGGATTTCCAATATAGTACCAGTATCAAAGCCAGAAAAATCTATTAGGATTTGTATAGATTTTCGAGATCTCAACAAAGCTTGTCCTAAAGATGACTTCCCACTACCTAACATTGATATCATAGTTGATTTGATGGCTGGTCATGAGATGTTGTCTTTAATGGATGGTTTTTTCGACTATAACCAAATCAAGATTGTGCCAAAAGACCAAGAGAAGACTACTTTTACATGTCCTTGGGGTACGTACTATTGGAATGTGATGCCTTTTCGGCTCAAGAATGCTGGTGCAACTTATCAAAGGGCTATGACCACAATCTTTCATGACATGATGCATACTATAATGCAAGATTATGTTGATGATATTCTAGAAAAATCCAAAAAAAGAGATGGTCATTTAAGAGTGCTAGATAGAATCTTCACCCAGATGGAAAAGTGTCAGATTAGGCTCAATCCAAAGAAGTGTGCATTCAGGGTCACATCAGGAAAACTATTAGGGTACATTATCTCTGCCAAAGGTATAGAGGTTGATCTGGAAAAGGTTAAGGCAATCATGGAGATGGCTTCCCCTACCAATATCAGTCAATTAAGATATTTACAAGGACATCTCCAATCAATCAGAATGTTTTTTTATCAATTAGCAGATAGAAGTCATCCCTTTCAGCATTTGTTACATAAAGATATCTTATTCAAATGGGATGATAAGTGTTTGGAAGCCTTCACTAAAATCAAGCAATATTTGGAAAATCCTCCAACTCTGATGTCACCAATTCTAGGCAAGCCACTCTTGCTTTAGATTTTAGCTACAAAAGTCTCACTAGGTGCTCTTATGGCCCAACAGGATAAAGAAGGAAAAGAAAAGGCTATATACTATATCAGTCGCACCCTTGTGGGATATGAACTAAACTATTCTCTGATTGAAAGAGCATGTCTAGTGGTAGTATTTTCTTCACATAAATGGTGACATTATATGTTGTCTCATTCTATCAAGCTTGTTGCAAAGATTGATCCTTTCAAATATATTTTAAGCAAGACAACATTAATTGGCAGGTTGGCTAAGTGGGTTATGTTACTTAGTGAATTTTATATTGAGTACGTGGATAGGAAGGCCATCAAAGGACAAGTAATTGAAGATCAATTAGTTGAGGCACTACTGACAAATGATCAACCTATACATACAGAATTTCTAGATGCGCATATCCTGACATTATCTACCCAGATATAGAAGTTGTACTTTGATGGATCATATACTCAACATGGTTCAAGAGCTGGGGTGCTATTTTTTACACTGCAAGGATATACAATACCAAAGTCTTACAAGCTACTTTTTCCTTGCACAAATAATGTAGCTGAATATGAAGCCTTGATGATTGGGTTAAAGATGGCTCTGCAATGGAAAGTCACTGAATTGAATGTCTATGGAGATTCTCAATTGATTATCAATCAAGTAAATAATGAATACCAGACCAAGGATGACACGTTGTTACCATATAAACATATGGTGGGTGACTTTAAGAAATATTTCTCAATCATCACCTTTGAGAATATTCCAAGGCATGATAAAAAAGTTACAGACGCTATGGCAACAATTGCTTCTTTGTTTGATGCAGAGGATACAAAATCTCTCTTTGAGTTCTTAGTGGAATCTCTGACTTATCTAGTGTATGATGATCCTGATACAAGTATCATATGTCATCTTAGTGGACAATATTCCCCAATCTATGGGAAGATATATTCCTACTTGAAAAACAATATCATCCAACCTGACCTATCCCGAAACCAAAAATAAAACTTTTTACGCCAAGCCTCCCGCTATCTCCTAATATCTAACACCCTGTATTAGTGAGGTCTTGACAGTACTCTCTTATGATGTCTTGAACACGATGAAGCTCAAAATGCCTTATGAGACGTACATGATGGTATTTGTGGGACACATTCAAGTGGTCCTTCCTTGGCTAAGAAGCTCATGTGTATGGGTTACTATTGGCCTACTATAGAGATAGATTCCTTTCACTTTGCTAGGGCATGCAAGAAATGTCAGATACATGGGAATCTTATTCATGCACCAGCACAGGAGCTCCATCCTTTTACAACCACCTTGCCATTCATTCAGTGGGGACTCGACCTTGTGGGAGAAATTCACCCTCCATCTTCCAATGACCATAAGTACATTATCACTACAACTGAGTATTTTACCAAATGGATTGAAGCCGTTCTATTGATTACTACCACTGGAAAACAAATATCCATGTTTATCCTGTATTATATCATTTTTTGATATGGTATCCCTATGTATCTTATTACTGATCATGGGAAGCAATTCCAAAATCAGGACATGGATGAACTATGTGAGAAATTCCACATCACCCATAACTATTCCACCATTTACTATCCCCAAGGTAATGGCCAAGCTAGGGCATCTAATAAAACCATTGTCAAGATCCTACAAAAGACTATCAATGACGCTAGTCGTGACTGGCATGTCCAATTGAATCCCTCCTTATGGAATTACCGCACTTCTATCTGTACCCCAACTGGAGCCGCACCGTATTCCCTTGTTTATGGTTCTGAAGTTCTCCTACCCCTCGAGGTCAAGTTGCCTTCTCTTCGTGTATCCTTAAAATATTTAATTCCAGATGAAGAGTATAGGGTTGCATGGCTAGCTGAATTAGAATTGTTGGATGAACATCATCAAAGAGCCTTTGACAATTTGAAAGTCTGCCAGCAAAGGATGTCTCATCATTATAACAGTAAAGTGAAATCCAGATACTTTTAGATTGGTGATCTCATCCTTCGTGAGAATCCTAAAAATCAGTAGCATCTTGAGAAGAAGGGCAAGTTTGAACCCAATTGGCTAGGTCCTTTTGTGATTATAATACTCTATGGCTCTGGGGCTTATTAGTTGTCTACATCTGAGGGAGATCCCTTGGATGAGCCTCTTAACAACATGCACCTCAAGAAGTTCTAAGCTTGAAATCCCAATGCAAGGGGTATGTATATATACTATGTATATAGGTAAAATAAAAAACACAAAAAAAATTAAAAAAATTAAAAAAAAAAATCAAAAGAAAATTGCAATAAAAGCATGTGGTGAAAACTTGGAAATAGGCACCATGTGTGACAAGTTAGCTCCTCTCTCTATTAGGATTCTTCTAGCGCACCCGCTTATTGTATATACCTATAATAAAATGGCTAATCAATCACCTTTTTCCTGCCATGTATATATCATAATAAAATGGCTAGTTCATAACACTATCCACTATTTATATCGATAATAAAACCCACCATAGCTTGGTCTATTGTCTTGGTCTTCATCCTAGTCTTATTGTGTCCTTCTTCATCCATAATAAGTCAGTCCATCACCTAGTTGGGGGCATGTCCTCAACCTAGTTTGGGAAGTGGATCTATGATAGTCATGACTCTTAGAGGACAAAATGGAGTATTTTTACCAAACAAGAAAACATAGTCAAATGTTCTTACACAATTTTATCCTCATGATGAATCGTAACCTATGATCTATCCTCGAAACATGACCACTTATCTATACATTTGACTATGCATCAATCGAACTGATCAATACACTTAAACACTATCTTTTGGAAAAGCAATGTATATTCATGACAGACATGTTAGAATGAGTTGTTATAGATTATGCATTCATATTTGGATTTCATTCTTATCATGTTTCCTATGCTATTCCAAGATATCTTTGACATGAGTTTAAAACTCCCATATGTCATTGATTAGAATGGCTAGGATGGGGCATGATATTTTTCTTTGATTGTTGTTTGTGGGATATTTTTTGATGAAATCAAAGGAACAAGTAATTGGGGTGTCTGTGTGTAATTGCCTTCATCAGTTTAATAAGCATCCAAACATACAATTCATGTTGATATGTAAATTCTATTAATGGTGATACACCACACATACCTCGACTCCAAATATTTGTTCCCCAATGGATGGGGAGAATATTCCTTGTCTGTTATGCAAATGAAACTTAGGTCATCTCATTTTAATTATACCTTGATGCTTGTCAAGTTTTATATATTAAACTCCATGCAAGAAGTTCTCAGGTCATCCTGGTTTAATTATACCATGATTCTTGCATTCCCTTGCAACATAATGAGCTCAATGATGAGAATCAAATTCCAATTATTATGAAGTTCTAAGATGTTTTGTGAAGTTGTGGAGATATTCATTTCATCTTCCCTTTTGCATTACACTTAGCCAATTCATATTTCATATCAGTGCTCCTTTTATAATGATTTATCGGTTATCTTGCTTTTAAGGTCATATGTTCTTTTTGTCTATTCTTCTTGTGTTGGACACATTGTTATTTAAAGTTGAGGACATTTGGATATCCAAAAATAAAACATTTCATCTTGCATTTTAGAAAATTTTGCATATTCTTTTTTTCATTATCACATTTAATCATTTTACATAGTTCGTTATGCATGTGTCATTAGGTTTGTTCATTTGTATATAACCATTGTATATTTAACATGCATACTTTGATCATTTAAAGTAACATTTCATTATAGCTATTATCTAATCACCTTTTACATGTCATGTTTTAGGTTATCACATTTTTATCTTATTTTATCATATTTGAGTTTGTCCAATTCTTTTGTGATTTCATGAAATAAACTTTCATTCATTTCATATAATATCATTAATCATATCATTTAGTTGTTATCCATTACATGCATTTTCATCTGTTCATCTATTATTCATTATTTACATTGTCATATTCATCATTGTTTATACATCATTGCATGCTAGACCATACATCATTATGCATTCAAATGAAAGTAAACCATTTGCATTCTAGAACATAAGTATTATGCTTATTAAAGTAAATCATCACATCCTACATATGTCAGTATGCACATGTATATATAATCATCAAAAGCATATCATAATAGAACTGCATCATCATGCATAAATAGTCCATCACATAAGTGTCCATATAAAACACATAAACATATCCAAATGTCCAGTGATATCTCATAAAATGATAAAGTGTCCAAGTGTGTCCATCAAGCCATAAACGTAATGAAATATACTGATACAATGGTGATCCCGATACAAAAAGTGTGTATACAATATGAATATGAGCCACTACCTCTAGACTCGGTCTTTCACTACCTACGAGATACAATTAGACCTGGTGCTGCTGGATCTCCTGACCCTATGGAAGGTCTCGGAGGATGTGCTGATACCCCTCTACCCTTAGTCAGTCAATGATGAACAGCTATCCTACTTGCATAAGAGCTATCTCTGAAGCTCCCAATCCACTGATCACTCAGCACAGCCTATCTATACGCATCCTTCCAGTAGGTGATCTCCCTACCAGCCCATACCATCACCCGTAAGCTATCTCCATGAGGTCCTAACTCCTCTATCCATTGTAGCTCATCCAATAGAGCCTCGGTCTCCCCTAGTCACTCTATGGAGATGTCTCACTCATGCCTAATCATGACATTCTCACTCTCCAATCTCTCCACCTATCTCTCCAATCCAAGGACACAGTCTTCTTGTACCTATGTCATTGCTAGTATGACTAGCAATGACTCAATATCTATATCCTCCTCCTCAGTAGTGTCCGTCTGTAGGTAGGGATCCTATCCACCAATGTCTATCTCTGCCTACTCACCCTGAGCATCCACATCTGGCATCTTCATGTCCTATCCTGCTATATCAAGCATATGCTCATCCTATATATCATCCTGTATGAGTCCACCCTGTACAACTCTCTCCTAGAAAAGTATCACATCTGCCACAACTTGTACTGGCTACCCTGCTTGTATAGGTACCTATGCATGTACCATGGGATCCACCTATATCGGGGCAACTGTTGGTGTCTATCTCGTGGCACCTGCTAGAATCTATAGTGGGGCACCTACGACACCCTATGCTAGAACCTGTCCTTGTACCTATCTCATAGGGGGTGGCATCAATCCCCGCGATCGTACACCTCTACCTCTCATCTGAGGTCTAGCTCTATCTCCCCTACGTCCACCATCACCTTTGTCACCACCATCACTGCCATGACCTCTACCATCACCTTTGCCCCTCCCTTGACCTATCCCATCCTGACCTCATCGCCTGTCTCAGTGTCTATCTACTACATCTCTCTCTGGTGGCCTCTCTGCTAGATTAGTCAACCTAGGGAATGGATGCTCCCTAAGGTGCCTCTCATAATCATTTGTCATCCTTGGGTCTACGACCCCCTATCTCATGGACCATGCTTGAAATGGCATGTCTAAGAAATCCTATTGTGCCACCTCAAAAGACACCATAGGCCCCCAATCACGCCTCTCCTAATGAGTCTGTGCAAACTCTGTGACCCCTTGTGGCATCCCCTGCATCTTGCCAAACTGTCGCAAGACTTGGGAAACCAACTGTCTCTTAATAATGTAGGGATTCCTCCCTATCAACCATCTCAAATCAAAGCAATATCTGAGCTGACACTCGTCCTCCCACAGCTCACACCCAAGGTAGGGTCTGCAAATAAAAGAATTTATAGTGTCAAAAGTGTATTGCCAAAACTCTAACCAACCCAACTTATGCTGAGTCTGGATGGATGTGTATAGAAACATATAGGGCTGTCCAACACCCTAGAACCACATAGCTACTGGTCGTGTGACTGCAATGTGCTCCCATGCCCATACATGGAGTAATGTAACACCAACTGATAATGGTGTTCCTCTCTAGGACACAACCTGATGCAGATCATGATATAGGTGTGCAAGAAAACACACCCCCCAAGCAAAATGGGTCCCCTCATCCATCATCCTTTGAAGGTTCTGACCCCATTCGACTGTGAAACCATGAGATCTCCAGTCTGGATAGACATGGCCTCTAATAGCTCCAGCCAGAATGATAGGAAGTGGTTCATAAAAATCCATGATGTCCTCCCAACTAATCTCCGTATCATCAATATCATCATCCCCAAATACTGCTCTATACTCCATCAGCCCACCGTGCCGATCATACTATACTAACTCTCTAGTAATGGGTAGTTGAAGGATGCGATAAACATCCTCTAATGTCACAGTCATCTCTCCTATGGGGAGATGGAAGGTACTCGTCTCTGAGTGCCATCTCTCAATGAGAGAAATCAACATGCTCAGATTTTCCTGAATCTCAGGCGTATAGATAATGTGGTACAATCCAATAGCCCCGATCAACAACCTGTCAGTCTCTAATAGTGCTGGCCTCAGATTTTGAGTCACAGGATATCTCTCCCACGACATCAAAGTGTCTATGATATCCTCCTATCATAATCAACCAATCAAACTATTATATTTCAATCAAGCTGAACTATCTATCTATCCTATCCTATCAAATTGAACACATGTTTATCACATGTCTTAAAAGATAATTCTATCAATTATCTACCATCGGCAAGGTTAACTAGCGATCATGCTATGATGTTACCTATCTTGACACAAATTGATCAAAACACAACGTTGATAGATCAAATCGGCTTATCGATATCAGGTTTGACCTAATTGACTTATCAAATTATCCAAATTCTACCATCTAACATCAATGTGCAACACAAAAACATGCTTGCGCAGAACCCCCTTTTACTTGTGTAGATTTAAACATTTGCGCAGTTTCCCTAAATATTTGTGCAACATCATTAGACAAATGTGCCGAATAAATGTATGCGCATTTTTGTATCATACATGTGCAGTCCAAATTTCCTTTTCCACAAATGTGTAGCTGATCCACATGAATGCCCAGAACAGGTCGTTTGTTGTGCAAAAGTTTCCAGTTGCTACGCATTCATGTGCCACAACTATGCATTTGTTCAGCGACCAAGAACAAAACAAATTCTAAGCTAAACTACTGATTAAATCTAACCTAAACACCCTAAAATTCTACTACAAAATCACAAAATCACAAAATCAACAAATTGACAAAGAAGGCTGAGTCACCTACCGGCTCTCCTGAATCAGGTGGCCTCTAGAAGCATTTGACTCTTTCAAATCAGTGATCAGACAATGGGAATGACATCTTGATATCTCTGCTCTTCTCTCTCTCAAGCTCCAATCTCCAAATGAGAAGTGTGCATAATGATTCTATTGTGGACCCCTTAGCACTATATATAGCCTATGGACCCATTTTTCTTGATGTGTGGACCCTACCTATCCATTTCTTTCCAATTCACACCATTTTCACCCATATTTCTCCTATTTCTTTCATGAGATTGATTGCCAAACCGGACATTAAAAAAAAATCAAATAAATTAAATTTTTTCAATCAATCTCTCGAGGGTACATGCATAGGAGATCTGAGACATTGTTTGGGGTAGGGGAAAAAATGCTAGAATTTTTCTTTGAAACAATGTGACCAACACATCATTTCAAAGAGGGGCAAAATGTATACACTATAAAGTGACTTCATTAATTAATTAAATATTTATTATTTAATTAATATTGACTTGATGAATTATTTAAATATTTATTCATCTATTTATTAGATAAATTATTCAATTTATTTGATAAATTCATTATAGTCTAAATTCTCTATCGTAAGTCTTCTAAATAGTCCTATTAAAAGTGATTTAATCAATTATACAATCACTAAATATGACTAAGTCCCCTAGTTCACCTCATCCACCTAGTCACCTGACACATCACCTTGGCTAAATAATTAATTATTATTAATTATTAAATACTCATTTATCCTCACCTGGACACATGTCCTATCTTTAAGGGCTATGTGGCCTCATAAGACTCGGTCTCATGACCACATGTCTTCCCCTACACTAAGTCAAGAGACAATCCCTATTCCTAAGGGGCTTCTCAAGCCACTTCTAAGGGTCAAAGGTGACTCATGGGACACTTGTACAAAGATTCCTCAGGAGGAAAAAGTCCTTCCCTCTTCCTCTCAATGGTCTTTGTGAGATACTTGACATGTGTCTTTCCCCTCCACCTTCTTCTCTTCCATGTCAATGTGAGAGGGACATCATCCCTATTCTTCCTCTCACATTCCAACTACATACCCCTTTCTCTCAACTCCTTCAACCAAGTCAATCTTAGCCCTAGGATCTTCCACCTTTCAATCTCCATCGTAGGATTGTGCCACCTAGGCTTGGGTCCTCCAAAAATCTATAAAAGGAGCCTAATTTTCCCTTTGTGAGCTAATAGCTAATAGTGATTTTCAAGCAATCAAGCAATAAGAAATCAAGAAATAGGCAATCAAGTATACAAGCATTCTAAGCATACATTATCAAGAAAATTAAGCATATCCATATCATTTTGTGAGCATTCCATTCCACTATCCATTTAGTTGCATAATTGAGTTTTAGGCTAGTTTTGCATACATTCATCATCAAATCTCCGCACTTTGGTGACATCTTGAGAAAAGGATTCATTTGGAAATCTGAGAGCTCAACATCCTCAAGAAATACGGGCTAGGAGGACAATGGAGACAAGCTACATGGGTGAGTGAAGGTAACTTTGTTTTAGTTATTTATTTGATCATCTTGTATTCTTCATTGTTGTTTTCTAATTAGTTTGATTTATTAGCTTAGATTTGTTAATAATTCATTTAGAATAGTTAGACATCTAATTTGCATACAATAAGGAAAAAGGCTAAGTTAACAGTTAGTGATAATATTTAAATTCAAATAAACTAAAGAGAAACCCGAGCTAAGTAATATGTCTAGACTCGATCATTCCAAATATTTATTACTAAATTATGTTAGCATTTAAGAGGCAGCAGGTAGGATGAAGGTGGAATGTCGATATCTCTTGTGTGTGAGTATTGAGAGCATCAATTGATAGATACAACCCATAAAAGGATGTAGAAGCCTATGGAATAGGTTAGAAATGAAGAAAGGAGATGCTTTTTTGGTAAAGACTCATGTTTGATTTGCAAAATAAATTGGAAACAAAGGAAAGGTAGGGTAGTTAAATGGAGGAAATTTTTTAACTTAAGACTCTGCATTTGCAGAGGTCATTTTGTGGCAAAATTTTCTAGAGGAGATTGAAAGGAATCTTTCATTTCAAGGATTTAAGGTCTATGCAGATGATTGAGACATTATTGGGAGAAAATTTTGAAATCAATTTTAGGTACAAGGTTAATGTGGACATTTCATCTGCAGTGATGGCATGGACATTACAATCAGGAACTCAAGAGGAGACTATGTGGATTATGAGAGGCATTGTAAAACTTGAATAGATGGGGGGGAATGCTTTTGATGCTTTCATATGCAGAGCCAAGGGTTGGTTTCATATTAGAAAAAGAAGGATAGTGATTTCTTATAGACTCAATGGAAGCCTATCAACCACTTTTGGTTTGGAGTAGGAAAACGATGAAAGAAATAAGAATTAATGAGGCCAAGGATGGTTGGCTATTGTTAAAGGATTATGTCAAAGATAAATAAATGGAGGAGGTTGAGAGGGTCCATAAAAGGATAATGGGTAAGAGGATTGAAAGGAAGGTGGTAGATGCACATCCCAATCTGAGGCTTGGTGGAAAGCAGAAGATAAAGTGAGGGATGTGTTTCCCAAAGGATTCAATTGTGATAGAAAAAATTAGTAAAGGCAAGAGGGGAAGGCTCAAGGATCCAGGAATGGTGTGTTTTTGTAAAGTACAGGTATTGAGTTGGGCCTAGGGTGATTGGTTACAATTAGTTGATATGTTTTATAAGTTTTTTTATCAGTATTAGCTAGTTTAGATGTGTCCAAATTTTGTCTATTGGACATTTTGAGAACATTTAGTGGTTTTTAATAGATTTTTTTGTCACTAAGGTTAGATATTGATGTAGATGAATCGGTAAGACTGTGGTAGTTAGAATTGATAAATGTAGTTGTCTTAGAAAGTATCTAGTATATGAAGAATGGTGAATGTACAAAAGATATTTTAAATTTAATAAAATAGTATAATTACTAATATAAAAAAATTGGGCTTTCTGTAGAACATTGGTATAGAAGGACATATATAAGCTCAAAATAGATATTTAAAATCCCCAAAAAATTGAAGCTAACATTTGAAATGTTTATTTACCATGTAAAACACTTTCAAACTCTCCAAAGAATTTCATTGATCCTCAAATTTGAATTATTAATAGGTTTTCCTATGCAAAGAAGACTTGGCAGCTTTTATTTGAGATGGAGACATTAGGATACTTGAAATCTAGACTAGAAGTAAAATCTCACAAAACATTTAGAAAATAATTCTTGAGAATTTTTTTTAAAATTGGGTAAGTGCACCAAGTTGATGCTCAGAAAAGTGGCCACATGATGAAAAAAAGTCAAATTTTTACACAACTCATGCATGTTATTTGAATTTTAAAATGTCTAGGCTTAGGAAAATTGAGCCTAAATTGGGAAATTAAAAAGTACTAAAATTTCTTCATAACTTGTACAGGTTATGAAGAACTATAACTTTCCTCATAACGCGTGCAAGTTTTGGAGAACTAAAGCTTATGGTTTTAGTTCTATATAACCTGCACGAGAGAGAGAGAGAAAGAGAGAGAGAGAGAGAGAGAGAGAGAGAGAGAGAGAGAGAGAGAGAGAGAGAGAGAGAGAGAGAGAGAGAGAGAGAGAAACTTGGGTCAACTACAGAAGATTTCCTTTTCTTGAATGGATATTGAAGAAATAGAGACTTGGAGATCTTGAATTGGATACTTGTCTTCAAATATTGAATCCAAACCCTTGAATGCTTGCACTTGGCCAATAATAATGGATACATTAATGGATCATGGATGCAAAGATGAGGGGAGAGGATGTCCTTTCATACTCATTTGAGGATTCAAATTTGATCAAGGTTGACCACATATCTAGACCTCGGAGGAAAACCCCAGCATTAGGCCCTAGCCAAATCTAGGCTCAAAACCCAAGGACAAGTTAAGAACTAACTTGTACCCCAAGGAAAAAGTCAATATCTCAACTTGTACCCTTGGGACAAGTTGAAAAGTTGACTTGTCCTAGGTAGAATAAACCCATATTTTGTCAGGATGTCGAGGAATGTGATAAGATGTGGGATGAGAAAATTCAAGTTGTTGGGATCAAGCATAATGGGGCGCATTCAGACCTTGACATCACCAAAATGGGGTCTAATAGGTCTTAGAGCCTCTAATTATGGGTGTTAGATTTTTAGGATGATACAATTAGTATCAATGTTTTGGATCAAAATTCTTGATCCATCATTAGAATAACAGAGTTGTAGAGAGAAAGTCTCCTTATAAGTTATGACTATATTACTTGTCAAAGTAGGAACTAGTCTTTAATACTAAATGATGGACTAAAATTTCTTATTATAATATTTTTTATCCTTAGTATTTTAGGTTTAAAATTAGATTTTTTAATGATCATTTAGTACATTAATATAACTAATATTACATTTTATGTAAGATAAGATCGATAAACAATTGGAGAAGCCTACTAGTATGTTTTTTAATAAGGCTAGTAGGTCTTTTATAGGGCCCTAAACCTATTACAATTTAAGATGGTTACTAAATGGATGCTCAACATCAACCAAAAAATGAAACAACAAAACCAACTAATTGACAAGACAACACTTTTGCATCGAGAAGAAAAAGAGCAACACTACAAGCCAAAATAGTATGATAGGACAAATAAACCAAAACCAAATTTGGGGCCCAAATTTGACCCCAATGGAACATACTATGAGTGATTAATTATTAAAGAATTTTTTTCTTTTCTTGTGACAATTGATAGCCTAGGAAGCAACATCGCCACTAGCTAAACCCTTAAGAATTGGGGAGGACTCAACACTTATAGAACAACGTAAATAAGTTCCACCCTAAAAAATACCCTATTTTCAGTGGGACACTTCATAGTTTAGAGACAAATTACCAAGGAATATCAAAGAAAGAGGAGAGTATCCTAATTCCCAAGAGTATGGGCAATAGTAGTAGTTGTTTGTGCAGTTGAACGGGTCAAAGCAATAAGAGGAGGCACTGAATTTGCAAAGATCTTTGAGTTATCATCTAAAACATCAAGGAAGATAGTGAGATGGCGATGGTCAGAAATATTCCACAAAGTGGATGAAAAATGTGGATAGATCCCATAGATACAAGATGGGGCCAAGTGACTCATAGTTGGGCAATGTTTGTAGCAAAATAGAATCCCCTAATAGTCAACCAAGTTTGAATGATTTCTCATCCACCTTCAAAATTTCTCACTTGGAAATGCCTTTGAAAGATCAATGTCCACGATGATACAAGTGTTTTACCATTTTATTATATGTATGTTATCATTATATTATATGTACATTTTTGGTTTAAAGTAAACTTATACATATGAATACACATAGTCTAGTATTAGTTTTAGATACATGCATAATAATGTTTTGATCAACTTAGAAAGAGGTTTTATAAGCTCAACTAGTGTGAAATAGGCTCATGATAGGCTTTGAGACTTATCACATATTAGGTATATGATTATTTAATATTTATATATGGTTTATCATTATATAATTGACCTAATGGGTAACTCTAAGAACATCCACATGGACCTAAATAAGCACAAAGTGTAGGTGTGTTTTACCACTTAGAAGAAGTGTTCATTAATTTTAATATTTGAGCATAATTATTCTCTAGCATTTAAATTTTGACACTATGTAAGGTTTTAATGTTAGCCTTGAGATATTTTAGAGATACATGGTTGAGAGCCAATAGCATATCTCTCCTTGAAACATATAAAATAACTATTCATGTATGTTTAGATGCAATTTTCAAAACATTATGTAGCTCCTCAAATAAACCCTCCTTGGATTAAATATTAATAAGGTAACAATGTACATTTGTGCAATATTTTTTTATGTATTTTGGCACATAGTCCAATTAGGCGCCCTTTTATAATAGGAGCATGCAACAACTTATAATAAGATATTAAATACAAATCCCCATAGGTGGACATGTTTATATTGGTCATAAGATGCTATACAAAATTTGATTACTATGTTGACAAGCTACAAATGTAGTAGTGCATAGTTAGATTATTCTTGGCTAGCTTGAATATATAAGATTGAAATTGTGGTAAAAAAATGTGTAGCTATGATTATTCTAAATGATAACTTTAATTTAAAAATATGTATGCAAAAGGAAACACATACAAAAATTATATATTTAGTCAATACAATGCTAATACAATCTACCATATATGTTCTAGTTGCATAATAGTGTGCCTTACATTTTTTCACTTTGAGTGAATTATATATAGATTTTTAAGGATTCATCTAATTATGACAATTATAATATATAAAATTTCAAGAATTTTATGGTAATATGAACTATAAATTTAAAAAATAAATAAAAAATTCAAAATCAATTTAAACTTTTTAAGGAATTATTTATAAAAATATTTATATCGTATTTGGTTAGTTTTGAATAAATTATTTATTATATTTCTACTAATTATCAATAAATCAATGTATAATTGTTAAATGTTTATGTATTTTTTTATTGTCAAGCTATCATTATCTAATTTTTTATACCTTTAGGAACACTCTCTTGGTCCTAATATGAATTATATGAAAATATTTCCACCGTATTTGTTTAGTTTTCAATAAATTGTTTATTGTATTTATACTAATTATTAATAGACTGATCTATAATTTGTTAAATGTTTATGTCTCTTTACCATCACATATCAATATCAAAATTAATTGCTAAGGCTCCATCACAATTTTAAATTAATATAAAAAGTGTGTACCATGTTAATGTGGGTTGAATATATTAGTGTGTTAGTTATTAAAAAAAAATTTAGAAAAATATATCTAAATGTCAAAATCAAAATTTAGAATATAAGCTATCATAAAGTGACAATTAATTAACAATTAAAAAATATATATTATATTTCTTATAGATTAAATTTATTAGTGAAAGAATTTGTAATTTATTTATCAATTGATTTGAAAAGAGAATATTTACCTATCAAGATCAATTTTCATAATTAAAATTAAAATATAAATAAGGATAAACTAAAAAGAGCATATTATTTCCAAAACTAAATTACTTTAATTTTATGTGACATGAAAAATATTCCGTTCAAGAATTTTGGTTTCTTAAAAAAAGGAATAGGGCCATTTTTGTCTTGTAAATAAGATAAGACATATATGTGAGTTATTCCTAACGAGATTACCTTAAATCATTAATGTTATTGAATAATTCCATTCTGAGTCTACTCATAGCACGTTTTTAGAATACCACCCCTATACAATTAGCAATTTCATTTGACGATTAATTTTTTATTTGTCCACATTTCTTTATGTAAAACAAATATTTAAAAAACTCTAAAAAAAAAAGTCAATGCCCTTGATTATGCTCAAGTATTTTTTATTATATGAAGTAATGGAATCTATTTACTTGTCATTGCAATTCAATGACTTTAATGACATTTTCTTCCCAATTATTGTAGAAAGGAATCTATTTCAATGGTTTGTCTTTTTAAGCTTTTTTAATATTGAAATAATGCAGTTCAAATGATATGAACTATGTTTTTTAAGTTTTTAATCTATAATAAAAATAGATTTGATGGGAAACAAATTTAATTATGTATTTTAAATTTCAATGTGATGTATGAACTAAAAGAGATATATATGTATCTTTTTGTTTTATTTCGTGAAGGTCTTGTTAGGTAGGTGTGTTTCTAATCTAAACCTTCATAAAAAAAAGTTATACATATGTATTTGATTTTGTAATCATATAATTATTATTAGTGTAACAACTTAAATCTAAATTCTATAATTATATTACCAATTTATAATTTTATCTTAAAATACAATCAAATTATTTAAAAATTGTATTATGTGAAAAAAGAACTATTTTTGTATAAACTGTCAAAACTTATATAAGAATATAATGAAATATTTATGTAATATATGATATATAAATTTTAAAATAAGATGTCTTAACATTTCAAAGTCAACTTTCAATAAACAATTGTCTAAAAAAAAAAAACCTAAATAATCAATAAGAATCTACAATCAAATTTAACTATTAAAACATATTTTTGTCTAAACACCTTCTACTATCTAAGATAATAATTATAAATTAAAGAGGTGATTCAAAAAAAATATTAAAATGAAATATTTCTTTTAAAATTCTTAGGGTGTGTGATTACGTGATTAATAATATAATAATTATATTCCTTCCCATTCTTGTTTTTATTATGATCATTTCTTATTCTTTTTCCTCTCATGACCTATTTGCATCTCTAAAAGTAGCATAAAAATTAGTCTCTGTTAATTGGTTTCTGTTACCACCTTGCCCAGATGACTCCTGCATAAACCCTTTCTTCTCTAGATGTACACCAGTTTTCTAGAGAGCCTATAAATGGTGACTATAATTGTCTTGCAAATCACATATCCATGCAAGAAATCCCAACGTACACAACCATAGTCCAATTCTGTCCTCTTTTCGCCACCACCCCGTCACCTGAAATCTGACAAAGCAGGTTACCCACGTAATATCTTCATTGTATATATGGTGATCAACATGGAGAGAAATCAGAAAGAGGAACTTGAGATTCCTGTGTGGGGGAAACCTGTGAGCTCCAAAAATTGGGGAATTGGAATCAGGAAGATAGAGGGCTCACTCATATTATTCATCTGTATAACTTATGTGGTGTATTCCCTACATATTTTTTCCAATACCCAATCTCGCTGGCAGTCAATCAACTGCACAAAGAATCGTGAAAAACCAAAGCAGTTGTCCATGGCAGCATTGGATGAATCTGGGAAGAATTCAATTTCCAAAAGCAAGAAAATGGTGGTTGCAAACATTGCTGTTGCTTCAGAGACTGTTAGTACTAGTAGTACTGAAACTGATTTGAAGCATATAGTGTTTGGAATAGCTGCTTCTGCTAGCTTGTGGGAGAAGAGAAAGGAGTACATAAAACTGTGGTGGAGGCCCAAGGAAAGCAGGGGTTTTGTATGGTTGGACAAGGATGTTGAAGAGCAGAGGAATGAGGAGGAATCTTTGGCTCTGCCTCCTCTGAGAATTTCTAGCAATACATCTCACTTCAAGTATACCCACAAATATGGTCATCATTCTGCTATCAGGATCTCACGCATTGTCTCAGAAACTTTCAGGTTGGGCCTTCCTGATGTACACTGGTTTGTTATGGGAGATGATGACACAGTGTTTGTTCCAGAGAATTTGGTTCGGGTTCTCTCACAGTATGACCACAGACAGATGTACTACATTGGAAGTGTGTCTGAAACCCATTTGCAGAATATGTATTTTTCATATGGCATGGCTTATGGAGGTGGTGGGTTTGCAATCAGTTATCCATTGGCTAAAGCATTGGAATCAATTCAAGATGACTGTATTCAGAGGTATCCGGGTATGTATGGAAGTGATGACAGAATGCAGGCTTGCATTGCCGAGCTAGGTGTGCCCTTAACAAAGGAGCCTGGTTTTCATCAAGTAAGTTCCTTCTTAACTTGTTCTACACAAATTATTCATTTTTTTATTAGTGAGTTTCTGAGAATTTTTATGTCAGAATGTTTGTTGACTCAAGTCGTTTGGAATAAATGTTTAAGACATAATTTTATTATGTTTCTTTAATTATTTTATGAAATAAATAGAATAAAGATTGTGGATTAGTCTTAATGTTGGTAGACTGTTTTTATTTATGACTTTTCCGACTTTTCTGTTTTGATGCTTATGTGTCTCTTTGAGATTGAATATGGTCTTTTACATCAAAGTTCAGGTGTGGCCACAAATTGGAGACCTCATCTTTGACATGAACACATAGCTTGAATGCAAATAGTCAAGAGTTTAGAGCACATGTGACATAAATGCTAACAGCATCAAGGCGAAGGTTTGAAGACATGAAGCCTACAATCACACTAACCCAACAGAGAATTGATCCTTGTTGACAATAGCAATAATGCCACAAATTATCCTTCACAATATAACAACATGAATGCTAAGAATTTGTGTAATAGGATCTTATGAGCCTAACAAAGCTTGAATGTTGAATGGTGTTCATATGGATGACCAAACTCTGATTATTATTATTTTTTATAGAATTTTCAGATATTTGATGTGCTTTTCTACCTATATTGTAGCTTCTGATATTTGATGTGCTATTGTGGCTCTGATTGCAGTTTGATGTATATGGGAATGTGTTTGGATTGCTTGCTGCACATCCTGTCAAACCTCTGGTGTCCCTTCACCATCTTGACATTGTGGAACCTATCTTTCCCAACCTCACCCAGGTACAGGCATTGCAACACCTCTTCAAGCCCATCAAGTTTGATTCTGCAGCAATTTTGCAGCAAGCTATATGTTATGATGACAACAGGGAATGGTCCATTTCAGTATCATGGGGTTATGCAGTGCAGATTTTTAGGGGCATTATTCCCGCTAGAGATCTAGAAATGCCCTCCAGGACCTTCTTGAGTTGGTACAGAAGAGCTGCTTTCACAGGCTATTCATTCAATTCCAGACCCATAAGTAGGCATCCTTGTCAGAAACCATTTGTTTTCTATATGAAGAATGTGATGTACGATAGTCCTGAGAGAAATAATATCATAAGCAATTACACCAAATATGAGGTTCCTCCACCTAAATGTAGATGGAGCATGTCTTCACCTGAGACCATAGAGTGGATCGTGGTTGTGAAGAAACCTGACACCTTTATGACACATCAGGCAAGGATTTTATTTTCTCTTCTTTTGTTTCATTTCAAACATTTAATCATTTTCTAGAAACTCAAAGTCTGGCAATGATTTGTTTGAACTTGAAATATGCATTTTGATACATTTTCTTTGTTGGGAAATCTAATGAGTTTTTTAATATGATGCTTGCAGTCACCAAGAAGAAACTGTTGTAGCATAATATCCTCAAAGAAAAGATTTCTTAAAATTGAAGTGGGTCAGTGCAAAGAAGGTGAGATAATTGGATTAGAAACATAAATTGATTAGCCATCTCAAACGCGTTGAAGAATAATGAAGGGCCATTCCTTTCAGTAAAAATGCTATAGGGATTGGGTTTGACTTGATATGGTGTTACAAAGATTGAGTTTGTTAGCTGAGCTCTTAGAGGTATGCATGTGTCTTATATGCATGCACTACTGAGAAAAATAAAGAGCAGAAATGGATTTGCGTGTGAGAAGCTTGGAAGCCAAACAAAGATGGAAGAAGATCACTGTCATATCCTCTGAAGCCATTGATTTTAACTTGCTTGCAATAGGTATATTAATCATTTTGTCAATGGCAAACTGTAAAATGATGCAAGTTCTACAGTTTGATTGTCAAGTGTTCCAATTTTAATGTACTTCAATATTTATTGTGAATGCTGATGTCATGGCAAGTGATATCAGTCGGAATATATACGTATCTCGTATGTAATCATAACACTTAGCAATGATTCTATTTATCTAATTGTTAGATTTTGGAGATCTTGTTGGTATCCACATTTCTATATTTTTATAGTCTATTGAATAACTTAATAAATAATGTAATTAGGTGGGTATGGTGTGTAAGTCACTAGTTAATCAGAATAGAAGTACTTAATTAAAAATAGTCTAATGATGCGAAATATATTTGTATAATTAAACTTGTTTAGATATTATTTATGATCATAACTGATTTTTTCCGAAATGAAAGCTTAAATAAATTTAATATAAAAAAAATTGGTCATCTTCAAGTGATAAACAGTTTCTTATTGCATAGAATTTGATTAGGCAGAATTTGTTCATTACTAACAAACTGCATTTTTGGGACTTCTAACTGCATGTATGAAGCTAAATATAAGATTTACCTTGCGAGATCTTAAAATACAAATACATATGGTGCAAACGTAAATCCTAGACTTGGACACATTTTTTTCATATTTTGAAATTAATGTTTGATAGAAATGTTTGAATGAATCCCATCATGCGGAAGTTGGCAGAGGTGACAAGTCATAATTTGGAAGGAAGGAAACAGGCTGGGAATTGAAGCTGAAGACTATACAACAGTAAATTGAAATCAAAATGGAGCATACAGAGTAGTCAAATAGGGCATCCATAATTCTCCTACAAAAGATCAGAAGTTAAGACATATTGCAACAGTTTTTGTAAGAGCTGTAAAACTAAGACATTGAATGTGAGAGAAAATAGAACTAAATCAATAATCGCAATATTCAAGAAGCAAATACAACATAACTCCCTGAATAAAGAGTAAGGAAATGAATAATATTTACATGAAGTTAGGAATGATTACATTAGAAATAAAACCACATATCATTGAATCAATACAAGACGCCAAAGAGATGATTACCAGGAAAGCTGATTCCAATATTTCAAAAATGAATTCTAGGTTGCCTGTCTGTCTGAACATCTATTATCCAGAGCAGATGCCTGATGATTAGGAGGATTAGAAGATTGGTTTGACTGACTTTTGTTGAAAGGCCCAACATCATTAAACATGGATATAAGCTGCTCCTCATCCAATCTATCAAAGTCCTGAGATCCTTTGGAAGGTATAGATGCTGCACTTCTGCAATCACTGATTCCCTGCTGTGCCATTTGTAATAAATTTAGGAACAAGCTTCAGTTAATGGATGAGAATGTGCATTACAGAATAAAATTCCAATGGCAAATCCTGCAACGCATGACAAGGTCTAATGATATCACTGCCAAAAATTCAAAGGATCTTGTAATGTCATTTAAGAAGATACGTGATCAAAAAAGTCTATGTCTAGGTACATTTTAGAAGAGAATACAATGGATAACCCGAAACAATCACACAAGCTGCTGAGATCAGTGCCAAAAACTTAAGGTATTTACAACGCTCTTAGAATATTAACAAGGAAACGCCATCAAATTGTCTAGCAAGAATGTAAAGCCAGATGATGGAAAGCTGAAGGCATTATACAATGGCCACAAGGTCCCTTGAGATTAATCCAAATAAAAAAGCTGTCTTGCAATAACCACAATGTTTCATGAGATCAATGCAAAAAATACTTCAAGGCATCATGCAACACCTACAAGATTTCATGCGATTAACGCAAAAAAAATTGAAGCCCCCAGCAATGCCCTTAACAAAATGGCCAATGGATGGAATCATTGTCTACAGATAAAACTAAAATCCACAGATCTCCAATGCTGTTGAAACAAGCTTCGATTGTAGTGTTGTAGAAATAGAAAGCGCGAAAAACCAGAAGACCCCACACACATACGGGCAATACAGGATATAACAAGTTTATGAATAGAAAATGAACTACAGTTAACAGTCTCTAATAAATCAACCATAGCTAACTCAAATCTCACTATGAACCTCTGTACCTTGACATAGATCAATTACACACACCTCAATACATCTATAGCTTTGCATCATCAGATCTTCAATACAGTAGTCTACCAATCCAGTCCTTCCACTAAAAATTCTTGGAACATCACTGCAACATTGTCACAACAAAAAAATATGTTTACATCAATGACAACACATCTCTCAAATATCTCAAATATGTGATATGAATTCTGAAGCACATATTTGCACAATATCCCAACAATATACCCCTTTGGCATTGATGTTAACATATGATGTGAAAAACTAAATCAATGCACAAAGAAACCATATCAATAATACTACCAACAATATCCACAATATATCTTTCAAGGTCTCTCTAACAAATCTTCTGCAACAAAGAACAATCTCCCCCTCTTAGTTTTACACAATTTTTCACATGGTTATCTCTCCCCCTTTGACATTAATGTCAAAGGCACATATATGCACTAAGTCAAAGAAGCCAAAAACAACCGAATATATCTCCCAAAACTAAAAAACATGTCTCATAAGGCTAACTACTCCTCCTAAGTAGTAGCCACCAAAAACTTCAATCTAGATGAAAAGTAGTCTTTTATAATATTACTAGACTGATGTATCTCAATGTATCTCTAGCTCTGATCAAGAAGGGCAATAAACCCAAGATTACCTCAGATACTCAAAAGTATCCTTTGCCAAGGGCTTTGTGAAGATATCTTCAATTTTATTTTAGTAGATATATATTCCATTTTTATTTTGTTTTTACTAACTTTATCCTTCAAGAAATGATACATAATGGATATATACTTTGTTTTTAAATGCAACAGGGGATTCTTTGAAATATTGATTGTACCTGAGTTATCCTAGTAAATAGAAATAGATTCATTGATGTTTACTTTGAGATCTTTCAATATTTGTTTCATCCATACCACTTGTGCGCAATTAAGAGCAGCAACAACATATTCAGCTTCATCAATAGATTGAGAAATACATTTTTTCTTTTTGCTTGCCCATGCAAGTAACCTCTTTTCCAAAAAGAATAGACCACTAATTGTACCCTTCTTAGCATCCACATTACCTACCCAATCAACATCGATGAAGGAACTCAATGTTAAATCATCATCTCTAGGATATCATAGACCATAGTCAACTGTCCTTTTCAAATATTTGAAGATTTTTTCACTACAACAACATGAGATTCTTTAGGATCTTACTGAAATCTAGCAACAATGCAAACTACATTCATAATATCAGGCCTATTTTGTGTCAAGTATAACAATCCACCGATCATTTATCTATATGTGGTTTGATTTGCATTAGGTGAATCATCAGTTTTAGTCAACTTGTAACCAGTCACCATAGGAGTACCAATAGGTTTAGAGTCATCCATTCCAAACTTCTTCAACAACTCTTCCACATACTTAGGCTGAGATGTGAAAATTTTCTTTCCTAATTGAGTAACTTGTAAACCAAGAAAGAATTTCATCTCATTTATCATAGAAATATCAAACTCATTTTGAATTTTATTAGAAAATTCCTTACTCAACTTTTCATCATCACCAAAAATGATATCATCAACAAAGACTTCAACAATTTAGATATTTTCATGGTCAACTTTGAAATACAAGTTACTATTAGCAGTACCTTTGTTGAAACCAAGTTTAAGAAAATATCCAATCTTGTGTATCAGGCTCTAGGAGCTTGTTTCAATCCATACAATTATTTCTTCAATCAGCAGACCATGTCTTTCTGATTGAAATTAAAGGATATCGATCAGGCTACTCAATATAAACTTTCTCTTCCAACTCACCATTCAAAAATGTCGACTTGACATCCATTTGATGTACTTTCAAATCTTTGTAAGAAACATATGCAAGAAATAATCTAATAGCTTTAATTATAGAAATAAGAGCCAAAGCCTCCTCAAAATCTATACCTTCCATTTGTGAGTACCCTTTGCAAACAAGTCTACCTTTGTTCCTTACAACTTCACCATCTTCATTCATCTTGTTTTTTAACACCCATTTAGTACCAATCACATTCTTGTTCAAAGGTCCGGGAAAAAGAATCCATGTCTTATGTTATTCAATTTGATTCAACTCATCTTCTATATATTTCACCCAAGATTCATCATTACATGGTTCATCTATATTCTTAGTTTCAATTTTTAAAATCAAACAAATCTCTTCTATATTCTGTGTTATCCTTCTTCTAGTTAAAACACCTTTGTTTTTGTCACCTATTATCTAATTCTCGGAATGATTCATTATTACACCCCTCAAAATCTTAGGATTTGCATGAATACCCAACTCTTGATGTTTTTCAATATTTTACAGTTCATCCTCATCATTATGAATTCTAGGAACAATCTGCAATTGGTTTTGTGATGGAGTTCATGTTCCTTGATTTGCACTGATATCCTCATCATCTGAATCATACTCACAAGATCTAGCTTATCCCTTATTACTTTCATCAACTTTGACATTAGAGCTCTCAACAATCTTTCTCAATCTCTTGTTATAACATTTGTATGTTTTACTTTTAGTAGAATAACCAAGAAAGATACCTTCATCACCCCTAGGATCAAACTTACCTAAATCTTCATCTCTCTTGATGTAACATTTGCTTCCAAAAATTTTAAAGTATTTCACAGTAGGATTATTACCATACCAAATCTCATAAGGGGTCTTACTAGTTCCATGCTTGATTTTTACCCGGTTCAATATGTATACTACAGTCTTAACTGCCTCTCTCTAATAAATATGTGGAACATTCCCTTCAATCATCATAGTTCTAGTAGTGTCTAAGATAGTTTGGTTTCTTCTCTCTACAATACCATTCTCTTGTGGAGTTCTCAGAGCATATGTTTTTATTCTTATTCCATGCTCTTCACAAAACGTATTAAATTTACCATATGTGAATTCACCACCACAATCAAATCTTAGGCATTTTAACTTTAGGCATGTTTTTGTCTCAACTATAGCCTTTAAACAATATTTTAAACTTATCAAACGCTTCATATTTTTCCTTCAAAAATGTAACCCACATCATTCTTGAGTAGTCATCAACAAATAGTATGAAATACCTTTCACCATAATAAAGCTTAGTTCTAGATCGACCACATAAGTTAGTATGCACAAGCTCTAACAAACCATTTGAAGAATATGTTTTTCTCTTGAATGTAGATCTAGGTTTCTTACCCATCTAACATTCCTTATACATAGCATTAGCAGGCTTCATCAATTTAGACAGATCTCCAATTTCTCGCGAACACTAGTAAATTTTAGCTTGTTTTTTTATGAGGTTTAATCGATTATTAGATGCCCATTGGTTGGCTAATCGACTATAACAATCATCGAAGTTTTTTGGTCGATAATACAACACATCAATTGTCCGTCAAAATTGTGATGTCCAGAGTGGTTGGATTATCGACGGAGATGACGTTGAAATCATTGCTTCAACCTAGAAGAATTGCCTTCTATATCGTTTACCTCTATGTCCAATGTTGATCGAAAGTGCAATGTACAATTTTTGGAATAAACATTGATTGTATAGCTTTCTCTTCGATATGTCTATTCTTTGTTGATCGAAAAAGCGACCGAAATTTTAATTTTTAAAAAAAATATATATAGAGACTATCAAATTAAGCACAACAATATTATGTCGTTGTTGTTTACTGTTTACAAATAGTCACACATTTTCTGTCTTATTTCACACAAACATGTCGGGTAATGAGAAAGAGGGGGATGCTTTGAGGATTGAATGGGTTGTGGGAGAGTTTGGGAAAGGCTTTCTTGAACTGCCACTCTCCACCACCCGCCATTTCCACCTTAGCATTCCCATTTCTTGGGGATACTTCTCACCGCGTATGACAAGGTAGAGCTCCTTGTCCATTTCCAGCTGTACATCTTCTTTCCTCAATCCTACATGCAATACATATTTAGTTCCACCAAACTTACTTTGAAATTACAACCTTTTAAGGATAAGAACACAAAAATAATAGCAAACATAGACACAAGAAATACTAGATTTATGTGGAACAACTTGTAAAGGGAAAAACCATGGAAAAGATTGCTCTCAAATATATGCACACCAATTAAGGTGAGTTACAAGAAAGAATAACTACCAAAGGGACTATAAAGAATGATAAAAGAGAATAGATCCACCACTAATGTCCAACCCACTCATTTTTTTCAATACTATAGAAACTAAGATAAAGATATTTGTGAAGGTTTTATAGACGTAGGTTACTGAATAATCATCTTTGCATTGGTACTCAATCTGGAAACTCTTGTATGTATATAGCCACTCTAGAAAATCTCCACATCTAGAAAATCTCCACAAAAATCCCTTCTGGCCTCCACTGCATATATGTCTTCTCAGAATCTAAAAACTTCGGCCCATCATTGATTCTGATCAATGTACCAATTTGGATAGTAAGTCTAATTTAATTTGTCTATGGACCGAGACCTTAAATTATTGAGCTTCTCTTTGTTTCGAGAAGAGTATAACATTCTCTACTTAACAGGGCCAACCACGTGAAGGTGGAAGCTCATCTGGCCCCTCCTAGGAGCCTCTTATGACCCTTTACGACATTTTAAGACCTCTAAGATGTATTCTTAGGGATCGTAAACAGTCGTAAAGGGTCATAAGGGGTCCTGGGACACAATAGCTGAGAAACATAATTGTAGGCATCATGGTCACAATTTTTTGGAGACAACGTAATTGAATTGTATACCCAGACGATGGAGAGAAACTCCTGCACCTTCGATTCCAAGTTGACTACATCTGTTGCTCATGAATATTGTAATACCCCAAAATTGGCACCTAATAATTTCAATCAATTTTGGTGGATTTTCTTCAATTTCACATCTTCAAAGTCCTATTTTACTAGGCAATTTTATCTCTCCTACCTGACTTTATTTGACTTGATGTCAATTGCAAAAACCCTAAATTACATTAATCTCACACTACAATTAATTCCTAAGTATTCGACTTTATTAGCTAAATAATCCCTATGATAAATTAATTTAATTTTAAAGTCCTAAGTGCTTTAAATTAAATTAAACACATCCTCTTTAGCTAATACACATAAAAGGAATTAATATTACTTGGTTATTTGAATGGATTATCTTATTTGGATTTAATAATTCAAATTACTCGAAAGGTCACCCATATGTGGAAATAATTAATTCTTTAATTAAGTAATTCATGAATATTTGTCTCAATTGGGAATGAAGAGTCAATCGTTTCATTTCAAGAACCTCTTCATTCTCTCCCTGGGCTTGTCTATATAATGAAACTTCTTCCTCATTTGAAGGGAGGCAATTTTAGAGAACATAAACTATAACGAATTTTAGTCTCAATTCTTTCACATTTTCAAGCTTTTATTGCAACTAGTTCAATTCTCATTTTAGTGTTAATTGCATTCTCATACTAGCATAATTTTCTTATTGTTATTAATTTAATTTGCACATTTCTTTCAAGTTCTTAGTGTAATTGCATCTTCATTCTTAGCTTTAATTGCATATTCATCATAGCTTAATTTCATTTTGTTCAATATTTCATGCTTTTAAATCCTTCGTCTTAGTTTGGTCTAATGGTTGTTGGCTCTCCAATCTAACATTAATTAAACACCCCAACTAATTAGGAGGCAATAGATCGATTCACTATGAATCTGTGAATTGAGTAATTCATACTCATTTTCATAATTTGATTTGTGAGCAATGACTATGTTGTGTCTATGGCTCGATTAGAGGTCCACGTTCAGCTATAAATATTTTGGCGCCCACCGTGGGGCCAAAAAATTGATTTCTGGCCTCATCAATCTTAAACACTTTTTTTGAATTCTGCAATCTGTCGTACGTCCATACTTCTCTGTGTACGAAAGTTCACGCGAGATTCTTGAGCAAACCACATGATTTTTTTCTCCCTTTAGCACTCTCTCATGTGAAATAGAACTTTCTCGCTCAGGCCCTGTACTTTCTCGCGTGCAGCGTAGTACTTCCTCATGCGAAGTTTTATTGTTAGTCAGTTAAATTTCCAAATTCTGCATTTTACTATTTTTTTTTTTTCTGACATCTTTTTTGCTGTTGATTTCATATCTCTATTTCTGTCACAACATAATAGCGGTCTATAGGTCACTTTGTCAAAGATCATAAAACTTGCTAACAGTTTGCTTGCAGGACGATTGTCGAAGACCTTTTAAAATGTTGTTTCTATTTTCTTACTTTCATTCACATAGTCTAATTAGGGCTCTGTTAAAATTTCTTAAGGGTCCTGATAGAAAAGTAGGGGAATAAGCTCTTCATTACATGGAATTGATTCCCATGAATGAAATCGAGACCCAAATGTTGCTAGAATGATGGATACCTAGGGAAGCGGGGAAAGGTAGTGAATCTTTAGCACTTCTACTTGCCAGGGGATTATGCTCTTCTCTCTTTGAGAGAACCAAAAACCCAAAAGCTTTTGGATTTGATGGAGTGAAGCTAACTCAGTGATGAATATGCTTGATGTGTTTGGGTAAGGTGAAGAGGTCGAGAAGTATGATCTTCTCTTTTTGAGAGAAACAAAAAATCAAACCCTTGGATCCAAGCCAATTTGTGTCACCTTTAGAGGGCCTGCCGGAAGTTGAACCTCCTGGAACAACCCAAGTGAGTACGCACCTATCACCGGTGATTCCACCTCACTATAATAAAGAATCTTTTGTCGAGTCTAAAGACTCCAAAACCATGTTAACTTCCTTCTCTTGATTTTGACATCATCTTGAGAAGGCTTTGTCTATTGTACTGAGTGACACCACTCCTAGCCCTACTTGCGGGTGTGTATGACTTTTAGGTGTTGGTGTGGCTATGAGGCCCTAGCCCTGTATCATTGGCACTGAAGGTTAGTGTGAACAGAAGCCCACTAAGAACTTTCCCTAGTTATTTTCCTACCCAGTTCACCTCTGAAAGGTGTCATAATCTTTGCGTAGGGAGGGGGAAGAATCTCTCCTGTAGATTCCCACCATAGGCATGCACCTAGATGTTTGAAGGTGGTATATGACATTGGCCCCTGCCACAAGGGTAACCTTTGAACATATACTATTGAGTCATTGGAAACACCAAAAACATGGGCACCCTCTAGGGGGTGACATGGCTATGTGAGGTGCACACATGCACATAAGCAGTAGGGAAAAGGTTTTGTCTTCTCACCATTTTTTTGTAGGGATAATTATGTGTTTGTTATCGAGTCTTAAAATTGTCCATCATGATTAAACAAAGACTCCCATGATACTGCCAAGTTGCTTTGTCCTTGGTAGGTCTTTTTGCGACTACTTCCTGTGTCACCATTGCTTGATCAAACCTTCATGCTTGTAAATGAATACTTGGAACCTTCAAACTGAGATTGTTGATTAAACCATCCTTTAAACTATCTGGAAATTGAATTTTCTGTCTGAGAGCCATTTGTGTTGTGTCCTGAAATCTATCTTTTATCTTGAAATCTGTGTTGAACTGACAAACATTAGTATTTTCCTGCGTGAAGTTTGAGAAACTAAGCACTTTCTCGTGCAAGATTTCATTCTCTTGCATGAATCTTGGCATTCTCTCGTGTGGCCTAGTATTTTCTTGCACGAACTTGTACCCTAGTTTTCAAAATAGAGACTTATTTCCTATTAACTGATGAACTTTTTATCTGATCTAATTCTTGTCTGAGGTCTGTTTACCTATTTTCCTATCATTCATTGTAAGAAACTGAGTGTCTCGAGCTACGAACCGATAGATTTTTCTTAAACTCTTGATTGTCTCCTTGTTATTTATCTCATCTCTTTGTGCTTTTGTACCTCATGTTGTGATAGTCTTATCTTGGTTGTTTTAGCCATACTCTTGACAATTTGTACTAGGTGAATTTCACATCTCAGTTGTTCTAGCCTTTATCTCCTTTTCATTATTCCTAGAGATAGAGTTTTAGCATTATCCCGAGTCTTCTCTCATTTCATCTTCATCTATGACTGTCACGACTCAAAGTGGAAAAACTTACCCCATTTTTAATACTGGTCAAGGAAGAGATAAACCTCGTAATTAGGAAACAAGTTGTCCCGAACCTATTGTGCAATTTGAACGTTGTGAGGGATCCTCAAGTTCTTCTTTGAGTACTTTGAAAGATAGCTCATCTCGATCACCTCCAGTGTTCCAAGAGTGTTTTAATCCATTGTTCAAAGTGCAACCTGGTTTCTCATTTCAAGATCAGGAAAACTCATTGTTTCATAACTTTGAAAGACCTTTTCCTCAGACTAATCCCATTATCGTATCTGTTGATCCTATTGAAGATAGTGACTCATTTGAACCTATCGATCCTTTTGATCCTTTTCACGCACCAAAGGTTACCTTAGCCATGCCCTTTCAGTGTTGTTCACATCATTTTACTGAGGCTTCACTTGTTGCATAGTCCTACATTGATAAGATGGGAGAGCCATTTGACTTCCAACCAAGCAAATCCAGCCAAACTTTTGATCAATCTCAAAACAACTAGCATTTTGGTCAATCCTCCAATGACCAATGTTATGCTCAACCTCGAAATGAGAAATGCTATGATCAAACCCAAGATGATCAGCACCAAGCTCAAAAAAAATCTCAAGGTGGTCAACTAGCATATCATTATCGACCTGCCCCTTTCGATCAGAGTCAAGATCAAGTCCCAAGCATTTATGAGATTCTTGGCAATGATGGTGATGACACAGTAACTCAAAATGACATAATGTTTTGAAAGAAAACAAGGGTCTTATTAAGATGATGGAGATCCTCCTTCTAGAAGAGAAGTAAAAATACTTTCTTGAGTTGACCAAACAAGGGGCTAAATTGCCCTCAGATTTTCAATTTGAAACACTTGTGGCCAAGGAAGAAGAAACTGAGACCGCTAAGTTGGAAAAGATGGTCTGAGACATGCAAGATCAGATTAGCCAACCTGCAAAGAATAAGGACAAACCCACACAAAAATTCACAATAGAAAGCATTTTTCCTTTCCCCTTTGATAGGAGTCTTCACATGCCACATTTTCCTAGAGGTGTAGAGCTCGCTAAATATGACAAATACTTGGGTGCTATCGATCCCTAAGATCACTTAAGGGATTTTGGCACTTTATCCATGGAATTCATGCATGATCAAACATATCTTTTGTGCCTATTTCCTCGTATCTTGGGCAGACTAGCTATGGAGTGGTTTTCTCAATTGCCCACTGGCATTAAGACTTTTGATGAAATGGCTAATCTGTTTCTCCAACATTACTTGCATTATATTCAACATCCGGTCAACATCTAGGATCATTGCAATTTAAAGCTGTGACAAGGAGAATCTTTCCTAACATTTCTCCAAAGGTGGAGACAATTATGTAAAAGGTGTCCTCATAAGCTACCAGAGTCCAAGAGACTTGAGATTTTCTTGGACAATCTTGTCCTAGACTTTGGATACCAAGTGCAATTACAAGGTCCTCTAACCTTTGATAGCATGATTAAACAAGGAGTGTGAATAGAGGCCTTTATGATCAAAAAAGGGGAATTGACTTTGAGCAAAGACAACAAACAAGGATCTTCAAACCCGAATAAAGATAAAGGAAAATTTGTCAAAAAGAATAGAGATGTTGTGAATGATGGAGTGGTCGACAATGTAACCACAAAGCCTACTAAGTCTATTTTTAATTTCTCTTCCAGCATACAAGTAGTCAAAGCTACTGAAAAGCCTGCAACAGAAAATCAGCAACCTTCAAGGTTCTCTAGGAACAAACCTTGGGCATCTCGACCCAAGCGCGAATTCACTTCCTTGGGAGAACCGCTTGATGTGGTCTATAAAAATCTTGTGCAGAATTAGATTCTTACTCCCTTGGAAAAGCATCTCTATGACCCACAACCACGACCTCATTGGTGGAATGACAATGCCTACTATAACTATCACCAGAATAAGGGTCTTAAGACTTCTACTTGTCTTCAGCTGAAACATAAGGTCCAAGCTTTGATTGATAGTGGTGATTGTTGTGGATGGCCATAATAAGAATTTGGACCATCAAGAATTTAAGGATCCCTTCCCTCCTCATGAGAAGGGTGAGTCTTCAAACACTAAGAATACCAATGCTAAGATCAATTACACATACACTAACGATGACAATGTCCTGTTGGAGTAGAGTACTGCGACGTGATTACTATTAAGGGGAGCAGTGATGCTCCCAAACCTAAGACTCCTTTCATCTTGTGAAGTTTTGTGTCTCATTCGTCTAAATCTAAACAACCTCAAGACTGTGCCAATGTTGTTACTCGATCATGTGGAAGATTTGTTTTGAATGGTCTCGATACTTCTACATCCACTCTGAAGCAAACTGCGGATAAGACTATTGTTGGCCCTGCCAACAAGAACACAAAATCTATCCCTACAACTTGCTTAGCTAGTTATAGCACCTTAGATCAGCTCCAGTGAACCAATGCTCAGATTACCATTTTTAACCTGTTGAAGATCTCTCCTACTCACAGGAAGATTCTAGATAAAGCCCTCATTGAGGCAAACGTACCCAAGGATCTCGATCTCGACCGGTTCCAATCTATGGTGGGTTATTTGACCTCGCCTCATTATTTTTCCTTTTCTAAAGAAGATGATCACTCTTTGAGCCATCCACATAATGCTCCCTTGCATATAGAGGTCATGATAGGTCCTAAACATGTCCACCGAGTACTCATAGACAATGGTGTTGGTCTCAATATTTGTTATGCTAAGTTGCTTACCTAGCTAGGTTATGATGAGAATTTTATAGACTCCTGCAAAAAGATTACCATCAAAGCTTATGATGAAGAGTAATGCAAGTCCCAAGGCTTAGTTGTGCTACCTATCCACGTAGGACCTATTGAGAGAGATGTTACTTTTCAAGTTCTTGACATTCCTCTTGCCTATAGCATCTTGTTGGGTAGGCCATGGATTCATGAGATGCAGGTTGTTCTGTCTACGTACCATCAATGCATTAAGTTTCCATTCCATGGATCAGAAGTAACTATGCTTGCTAATACCAATTATTCTTGCAACACACTTGTGCAATCTACAGATAGCTTTGTTCTAGCCAATAGAGAGTTCATTGAGCTCTATGATGCTAAGCTTAAGGAAATGGAACAAAATTTGAAACTTAAGGATACAGGCATGGGAGAATATCAAATTGAACCTGTGCTATCACTAGATGCTCTACCTCCATCTCCATGCTCTTATGGGAGACCTTCTGAAGGTAAAAAAACTTCTTATGACTCTCAAAAAATCTACAATGGTGCCTTTGTACGGGCCTCTACACCTTTAGAAGATGAAGATGAAGAAAGAGCTATCACAGCTTGGATCTATAAAGGGAAAGAAACATCTAAAGCAACTACTAAGCCACTTCCAGATTTAGAGCAAGAGCCATATAGTGAGGCCTTCAAGATCATGAAATGCTTTGACTAAAAAGGGAGTGGTCCTATAGGAATGAATGACAATGGTTTGTTGAAACCCATTGAAGCTATAGCTCACCGCACAAGGGATACTACTGGCATAGGCTTCAAAATGATCCCCTTTCATTTAGGGATAAACAAAATTGTGCTAGAATCTAAACCTGAACTTGAGCCAGAATTTGAAGATACTACTCCAAAGGTAAATCTAGAGACCATCTCTGATGAAGACACGTTTCCATATCCTATTCCTCTGGAACTTGTTGCACTCTTTTCAGAGCTGGATGAACCTGTTATACCTTTCCACATGATAGAAACTGATAATGATTCCGATGAGACCACTTTGGTGCATCAACTCACTTATGACCAATGGAATGAAGTGCAAATGGCTAAGTCCAATTCTCAAAGTGAACGATACATACCCACACATTTCCAAGAACAGTTTGAGAAAGATAGACTTCAACAAGCCATTAATGCTACAAGAAATGAAGATGATGATATAGCTAATGCTAATGGAATTTCCACATCAAGTACTGACTCACATGAGTATGAGTTTGAATCTTTATTTGATGCTACTTATGATAAAGATATAGACATGGTGCATACCTATGAAAGACTTCTCGAAGTAGGTGAAGGGTCTAACATTAGGTCACATGAATTAGATGCCACTGGTGTTAACTTGTCCTCTACTTCTGACATGAGGCCGCATAGGGATTCAAATTCTCCTTTGGATGAAATCACTCTAGGTCTTGACTTGCTCATCCGTGCTTTTGATGGTTATACCGTGAACGCAATTGAACTAGTCCCTACTTCTCTCTCACTCAAAAATCCCAATCTGATAAACTGGAACTCCCCCTCCTCATCCAATGAAGTCCTAACATTCCAGAATGATTACACTCTAGCCTGTTACCTCCATGCTATTGAACCTGCAATGTCCTCCACCAATGAAAGAAGTGTCAACATGATGGAGGTAGATATCAAGTATCTTAGTCAAAAAATTAAAAGAAGAAAAAATAGATGCTCTGATGGTGAAAACCACATTGTGGCAATATTAGAGCCAAGACTAGTAAAAATAAAAGATGTATCTAAGGGTGAAAACCTATCTAAGGTGCCCAAGGATGAGATACTTGATACGCTTCCAAGCCACTTTCAAGAGAGATCATCAGTATTGATTGAGCTGACACAGCCAGTGAATTTGGGTACAGAGGCTGCTCCATAAATTATTCATCTAGCACAGTCATTATCTACAAAAGAAAAGGAAGAGTTCACTAGCTTCTTTCAAAGAAAGAAAATAAACTTTGCATGGACTTACTCTGACATTCCTGGATTAGACCCCAATCTAATCATGCACCATTTGTCCATTGCACTAGGTATTAAACCTATCAAACAGAAGCTTCGAAAGATGCATCCACATGTGGTACTTTTAGTCAAAGCAGAGCTAGAAAAGATTCTTAAGACTAGTTTCATAAGGACTACTGACTATGTAGAGTGGATTTCAAATATTGTTCTAGTCATAAAACATGATAAATCCATTTGTGTGTGCATGGACTTCAGGGATCTAAACAAGGCATGTCCAAAAGAAGACTTCCCGCTGCTTAATATTGACATGATAGTAGATATGATAGAAGGTTATGAGATGTATTCCTTGATGGATGGCTTTTATGGCTATAATGAAATAAAAATTGTGCTAGAAGATCAGGAAAAGACCGCTTTCACATGTGCCTAGGGAACCTTTTGCTGGAATGTCATGCCTTTTGGGCTTAAGAATGCTGGAGCAACATATCAGAGAGTTGTCACTACCATTTTACGTGATATGATGCATAAAACAATGGAAGATTATGTGGATGACACTTTAGCCAAAAGAATGCAATGGAAAAATCATCTTATAGATTTGGGTCCCATCCTTGACCACATGGAATAATTTAGTCTCAGACTAATCCCAAAAAATGTGCATTCAGTGTCACTTTTGGGAAACTCTTGGGTTACATCATTTTAGCTAAAGGCATAGAAGTTGATCCTAAAGGGGTGCAAGCTATTATGGACATGCCTGCACCCAAAAACATCAATCAAATGAGAGGACTGTAGGGAAGGATACAATCTATCTAGTGCTTCATTTCACAATTAGTTGACAAGTTGCAACCATTCACAAAAACTTTGCATAAGGGTGTGACTTATGAATGGAATGAAGAATGTGACAGGGGACTCACTCAAATTAAATAGTATCTTGCTAATCTACCTATATTGATGCTTCCTATTCATGGGAAGCCACTCATACTATACATCTCAACAACAAACACATCTTTGGGTGCTCTCCTAACTCAAGAAGGTGAGAACAACAAAGAGAGAGCTATATAGTATATCAGCAGAACATTGGTTTCTTATGAAATGAATTATTCTGTCATTGAAAAGGCTTGTCTAGCAGTAGTTTTTTCTTCTCAATAGTTGCGGGATTATATGCTCACTCACACTACAAGGCTTATTGCAAAAATTGATCCACTATAGTACTTGTTGAGCAAGGTTTCCCTCACAGGTAGACTAGAAAAATGGGTGATGATACTTAGTGAATTTGATATTGATTATGTGGAAAGAAAAGCTATTAAAGGACAAGCAATTGCTTATCAGTTGGCAAAAGCTCCTCTAAAAGATCACTAGCCTTTGAACATTTAATTCCTAGATGAATCCATCATGCTTCTCACACATCAGGATTGGAGCATGTTCTTCGATGGATCATTCACTCAGCAAGGATCAGGTGCATGCATTCTATTTATAACACCTCAAAGATACTCATTACCAAAAGCTTATAAAATGTTGTTTCCCTACACAAACAACATCACTAAATATGAAGCTCTCATTAATGGTATGAAGATAGCCATTGAATGGCATGTGGATAAGCTCAAGGTCTTTGGAGACTCTCAGTTAGTCATCAACCAAGTTAATGGTACCTATCAAACAAAAGATGACAAGCTAGTACCTTACAAATGAATGGTGGATGATCTCAAACAGTATTTTGCACACATTTCTTTCCAACAAATTCCAAGGGTAGACAATAAAGTAGTCAATGCTATGGCCACTCTTGCTTCAATGTTACAAATGCTAGAAAATGACTTTAGAAACGAATTCCTGGTGGAGGCATTACACTACCTAGCCTATGACATTCCTAAATCTAAGATGATTTGTTCAATCATTGGACATGATTCATCTCGCTACCACCATATTTATTCTTACCTCTGTGACCAAATCATTCCAGACACCTATACCCAGAATGAAAAGCATCACCTAATTCGTAATGCTTCATGGTATGTCATCATAGAAAATGACTTGTATAGACAGGGTATAGAGGATACCCTCCTTAGGTGTCTAGAACCCGATGAGTCCAAACGTGTGTTAGTTGAGGTACATGAAGGTATTTATGGGTCTCATTCGAGTGGTCTGACATTAGCTTGGAAACTTATTAGAGCTAGTTACTACTGGCTAGATATGGAGAAAGAAGTTATTCAATATGCCAAGACTTGTAAACAATGCCAATTTCACATAAATCTGATCCATGCTCCTGCTAAAGAGCTTATTCTTTTCATTATTTTCTAGCCATTTTAGCAATGGGCCTTTGACTTGGTGGGTTAGATACATCCTTCTTCTTCAAGAGGACATAAGTTTATCATCACAGCTACTGACTATTTTACTAAGTGGGTTGAGGTAGTGCCTCTGACTATAGCTGATGGAAAGTTTGTGCCTATGTTTATACTAAACTATATCATCTATAGATATGGTGTACCATCATCCATTACCACTGACAATGGGGGACAATTCAAGAACAAGGACCTGAGAGAGTTATTCACCAAATTCAAGATCATTCAACATTGGTCATCTATCTATTATCCCCAGGGTAATGGACAAGCAGAAACTTCTAATAAGATAGTTCTCAAAATCTTGTAGAGAACAGTTCATAAATCTGGTAGAGATTGGCATCTCTAGATTAATCCGACATTATGGGCCTATAGAAAAAGTATTCAAACACCAATGTGGGCCACACCCTTTGCCTTTGTTTATGGATTAGATGTGGTATTGCCTATTGAGGTCAAGATTCCAACATTGTGAATCTCTCTAAGGGGCCTCATCACTGATGAAGAAAATAGAATATCCCAATTCAAGAGCTTGAGTTACTAGATGAACGTTGGAAGGTGGCGTTCGATCATCTAAGAGCATACCAAAAGAGGATGTCTAAAGCCTACAATAAGAAAGTCAGACAAAGAGAATTCCAAGTGGGTGACCTTGTTCTGAGAGAGAACCCCAAGAATCAGCAGTAGCAAGTCCAAAAAGGGAAATTTGAACCAAATTGGCTTGGTCCATATGTTATTACTGCAGCATTTGGGTCTAGCGCTTACCGACTCTCCACCACTAAAGGAGAATAGCTCAAAGAGCCTATCAACTCTCTTCACTTGAAGAAATTCTACAGCTGAGACATTGCTTGTATGATCATGTACATACTTATTGATCCTGAGAAAATCCAAAAAATGGTATATGGTCAAAAATCCTAAAAATTGCAAAATGTCCTAAAAAATGATCATCCTAATGAAAACCTGGTAAACAGGCACTTTGATGTATCTATTATCTTGGTGAAAACCTGGTAAACAAGCACCTTGATAATAATCAAAACAATCAAAAAAATGAAAAATACAAAAAAAAGTGAAAAGATCAAAATGCAAAAAAAAATGAAATATTCAAAAATAAAAAAAAATTAAAAAAAGAGAAAAGTACAAAAAAAATTGAAAAAGAAGAAAAATGTGCCATTGATGAAAACCTAGTAAATAGGTGTCATGGTAGCAAAAATAGAATCTCTGCCAAGATGGTGAAAACCTAGTAAACAAGCACCTCTTGTTTCCTGAAGCTATATCTCCTCTCAACACCATTTGGCTCTCACTTTCCTGCTTTAGTTTGCTTTCCCGCTTTCTTGCTTTAGTTTATTTCCTACTTTTAGTTCATTCCCTGCTTTAGTTTGCTAACTCATGCACTTGCTTTTAGTTGTCTTCAAGATTTTCCTTGACCCTTCATGGATTAGAACTAGTCACACTTGGGGCCACCTTCCTGGTCTAAGGGGCATTGTCCTATCACTTTCGGAAGTTTTGTTTGTGCATCAGTCATCAGTGATTCTCGCTGTGTCTTCTTGTTGATGCCTAGCTACTTTTGAGATTTCTCTCTTTGAGGATCTCTCATGTATCAGTTGCCAGTGGTTCCCACTGTGCCTTCCTACTGATACCTAGCTCTCATTCGAACCCCTCTCTTTCAAGATCTCTTCCTTACATCAGTCACTAGTGGTTCTCACTATGTTTGCATGTTGATGTTTCATTCATGCTTAATTCTCTCTTTTGAGAATCTTCCTCGTATTAGTCACTAGTGGTTCTCACTGGGTCCGCCTACTTATACTTGGTTTGTGCTCTGATATCTTCTTGAGACTTCATCTCTTGCGACGGTCACCAGTGGTTCCCACTGCATTTGCCTACTATCACTATGTCGTTGAGACTTCGAATATTGTATACTTTTGATTTGACTTCAATCCACTTGAACATGAATGTAAACTAAGACTAAAACTAAATTTGTGTTCCTTTGAAGCATGCTAAGTTGTTTCTTTGAGTGCTTGTTTGGTTGCTTTATCATTTCCCCTCAAGTGAATCTAAGATGTCTTTCTTGACTGAGAAACGCAAAGACTGGGGGCATGATCTTTTCCTTTTCTTTCTGTCTATTGGTTTAGTTCCAACGATCCAATGAATCTATATAAGAGGGGTGTCCATCTATAAGAGCCTTCATCATGTATTCAATGGCCATGTGTACCTCAACTCCTTTTATATGGACGCTCTGGTGAGGTTGGTTCTTCTCCTTGTCTGTTTTGAGTGACTTATTTCTACTACAAGTGAAATTGCTAACGCTCATCCTACTAAGTGAACGTAAGGATCACTGCGAACATTCTTTGGAAAAGGAAGGAACTCTTATGTGTCTAGTGTGTTTGTTCGTAAGCAACATTCAAGTCATTCTAGCAATTATGCTTTGATGCTTATGTTAACTTGCTAAATTAAAAGGAATAGCTGTTCAAGTCATTCTAGCTTCTTGTGCCTTAATGCTTACACCTTATTCTGACAAATCGAAGACTTATGTCATATTCATATTCTCATGATTGCAATGTCAGTGAGGGTTTTATGGCATCTTGTGAATGTCTGTTGCTAAAAACTCTATGATGATAATAGGATGAGTCCAACAACCAAGTCCTAGGGTTGCATCTAGTTTAGGCTTGCATTTTCATTCTAGGCTTGGATTGAGAGAGTGTTTGGTGCTCTCTTGATTGTCTTCTTTTGGATCTATTCATCAAAGGTTCTCATCTTTTGTCCCAGGTTTTTCTTGGTTGCACAAGTGTCCGGTCCCCACTCTCAATCTTCGAAACATCCTTTTGATTAGTACCTGTCATATATTGCTAAAACTCTACATGAAATGATTAGTACCATATACATTGCATTTTCATTGCATTTCCATTTACATCCATAAAATCCATTCAAATTTACATATTCATTTGCATGTGCATCCATTATAAGCATAAATAAAATCATACATTGCATTCATGTATCTACCATCTATTATTGCATTTCACATTGCATATTCACACATCATAAAATAAAACATGTTCATATTCATATCATCAAGAAAACATGTGCATCTCATACATATCTAATCCATACATCTAAAGCATCGAGGACACATCTCATAGAACATGAACATCAAAGTAATATATAAACAAGTACAATGATATCAAAATGGTGATCTCATATATATCTCGATCTAATCAATGTCATGTACAAAAGAAGGGTGCTACTCAAGCACAATATAAAAAAAATGGAGCTACAATATGTGTATCAAGCTAAGCTAACTCTCCCCCTTGCCACCTAGAGGAGGTGGTGGTGGTGATCCCTATGTTGTTGCCTGTGGAGCCAGCATCGGTCTCTGAGGAGGGGGCACTGGTTGCTATGGAGGTGCTTGTGGTGGTGCATGTAGAGGTGCCTACTATGGTGGTGCCTGTGGTGCTCCGACATACTCAAAAAATGGAGCCACTTACTCTGACAAATTTGGAATGACTCCACAATATGCTGCATAATAGTAAGCTATCTGAGTAGCCTCATATCTAGTCTCTATCCATGACCGTGCTAGCTCCTCTTGTAGCTCTCTGATCTCCTACTCTCGATTAGCTACATGGGTCTCATGTATGATGACTCATGTGTGGCAGTCATCTCTCTCGTGTTGTACTTGTCTGACCCTCTCACGGCTCTTCCTCAGAGCCTCCTACAGCTGTGGTTCCTGTGCTCCTACCAAAACATCCTGCATGCATGTATTATCACTCGGAGGCATCTCCTGCTATGGATCCCCTATCCTCTGCTTGGTAGACCTCTACTAGGTCCCACTACTCCTAGCACCTACTTTTGACCCCATAGTCCTTGGGGGATGTATGTCTGCACTAATCTGGGCCTCAATGCTCTCTACCCAGGCCACTGTAATGGTACCTACTACTGGATAGGTACCTACTGTTGCTATTGTTTCTATCCCTATGGTTGTTGTATAGGCTACTATTGTGCAGGATACTCCTATGCAGGCTGTTGTTGAGCTCTTTGTCCCATCCCAATAGGATTTGTAAATATAGGGAAGGGATGAGCTAGCAGTGATCTCTGTACGCAGGCATCATCCCTACATTGGTGACATCCACCATATAATTCCATTAGGCCTGAGGTACTCATGCCTTGATCGCACATCTACCTGGATCTAATCTCGAGTGCCACCCCTTCTTCTCCTCATCGGTGAAGTGGGCATAGGGGTAGTACTCCTAGGAGATGTCCTATTTTCTCCCAAAATGATGCAAGGCGCATGTGAAAAGAAAATACTCAATAATAGTAACATTGTGTCCGATCAGTGGATGCGAGACAAACATATAAGAAAGCTCTCACCGAGCATCATCCGATGGCTCGGTAGCAACCCAAGGTCTCCAGACAATAGCTGCCATATCATCAAGCTTTCTGTGCCACTACTCTATCTTTCCCAGCAATGGCTGAGTCATCAGACCTACGTACCTATATATATAAGGCTCAAGAGCCTGCCGTGTAACATGGAAAATCAGCTTCCAAATGGGGAGATGCTCCCAAGCCTAGATCTATAAAACAAAAATGCATGCTGCCATGGTCCTAGCTCCTCAATACACAATCTCATACATCTCATGGTACATATGGGCAAGCATGCACTCACCCCATTCGAATGTGATTGCTAGTCTAGCCAACATCCGCTGCAGCATCTACCCCTAGCCGCACTCCAAACCATGCTAACCTCGATCGAGAACCAAATAACAACTCAGGAACATGGCTAGAACAATGGCTAATGGGTGAGCACCACCATGCCTACTAATCAAATCCTCCCAAGAGATGGCCCAGCCCATCACTAGCTCATCTCAGAATATGGTCATCAATGCCACTGTGCCTACCCTTGGCTATACATCATACTCTACTCAGGCATCGTGGATGGGTATCTAGAAGATCCTGTAAATATCCTTGGGAGTGACTATCATCTCCCCTAGTGGCAAGTGAAATGTGTTCATCTCCTAATGGAAATGCTCAACAAGTGCACCAAGAAGATCATGATTTACCTAAATGTTAGGTATATCATGCAAATATCCTAATCCAAGTCCCTCAATATGTGCACTCTCAGCATCTATCAATCTCTGGACTAGTGTAGTGATCACTGGATGATGTGACTGGAAGGTGACGTCAGGGAATTCAACCTACAAAGCAAGTGATGACATTGGATCAGTATCTCAATATGATGGTTTTCAAAACAACAACAACAAATACAGCAATGCATCTATCCTAGACATGACTCTGTGATGCTCTACTTGGCTAATTTCATGCAAATTTGGCAAATTTTGGCAAATATTTTTTAACACTTTAGTAGCATCCTACACAAGGAAACTATTCCCTCGCACGAGATGGGACCTTCTCCTGTGTGAGAATGAGAAATCTTGCGCGACATTCACAAGCACTTCACGCGATCTTGCAAAAGGGTCCCGGGCAAGGAAGCCCTAACCCATGCGAGGAAACCATTTCCTCACATGAGGGGTGACTAAGGCCTGTGCAAGGAAACTATTTCCTCCTATGAGACTTGAAAAACAAGGTCCTAAACATGCTAGATCTATCCTAAATTGACCTAGAAAGCAGTAAAAATTGTAATGCAAGGAGGATTATCGACTACTCATAGGTGCGTCATACTCCGGTGGCTGAGTGTGTCATCGTGAGCACTCAAATCGATGCATATGCACTAGAATTCCCTTCATTCTCTCTCTCAGATCTCAAATTTGCAAGAAGGCAAAAGTAAATAATGAATTGAAAATGACCCCTCTGAGCCTTATATAGCTTTTTGACCTAATTTTCAAAGTGCTCTGTTTTGTGCAAAAATTGCACCCTTGGCTAAATCGACTACTCTGAATCCATTTTTGGGATTGAAATCAAAATCTAACATCTCTAGATGGCTCAAAATCATGTTTTAGGGACCCTTTGGGATTGGACGCTTGTGCATTCAGGCTTCTGGCATCATTTTTCTACCAGATCCTCATCTCCTCATCATGTTCTCAAGATCTTCAATGTTTTCATCTAAAGTCAGCTCTAGTCAAATTTGGTCAAACTTGGTCAACATGACCTCCGAATCACCCCAAATTGCTTATGCAGCTTCTTAAATCTAGTATGATTGCTTCTACTCTGCAACCTCTTATTGTTAATCGTCCTTCTGATATGTCATCTTTTCATTTTGCTCCGAAGGGGGCAGGATGATTGCATCATTTGAATCTTGTTAAACCAATCTCATTTCAATCTGATCTAAATCAAAGTCCTTACTGCTTGGGGCATCTCTTCACTAGGGGAGTCTTCATGCCTCACATTTGGTCATCTGGTCATCTATCTTTTAGGTATATGAGCAATCTAACTCAGATCCTCAAAAATCAAGCTTTGTTATGGAGATGGTTCTCTAAATCTCATTTGGTATTGGGGCAATCTAACCCTAATTCCTAGGAGTCAAGCTGCATTCTAGAGATGGCTCTTGAAATCTCTTTTGGATCATTATCTGGGCAATCTAACCCAGGTCTTAGAGGGATAAGCTTTGTATTGGGTTGATCTAACCCTGATTCTAGAGATTAGTCTTAAATCTACATCTATCATCATTTGATCAATTGGTATTGGGGTAATCTAACCCTGATTCTGATCTCTTCTCAAGTTGTCATTAGACCGTTTTCTTCACAATCTAACTTAGACTATGGAGAATCATGCCTCGTTCTAGAGGTGGTTCTATAATTCAATCTACTTCAGTGTCTTGGCATCCTAACCTTGACTTCCGAGGGTTAAGCTCCATTCTGGGGATAATCGTGAAACCTCATATGTTGCATCAGACTATTCTTTGAATCAACGCACTGCTCGCACATCAATTCAAAGAGGGGCAAATGTAATACCCAAAAATTGGCACCTAATAATTTCAATCAATTTTGGTGCATTTTCTTCAATTTCACATCTTCAAAGTCCTATTTTACCAGGCAATTTTCTCTATCCTACCTAACTTTATCTAACTTGATGTCAATTGCATTAATCTCACACTATAATTAATTCCTAAGTATTTGACTTTATTAGCTAAATAATCCCTATGATAAATTAATTTAATTTTAAAGTCCTAAGTGCTTTAAATTAAATTAAACCCACCCCATTTAGCTAATACACATAAAAGGAATTAATATTACTTGGTTATTTGAATGGATTATCTTATTTGGATTTAATAATTCAAATTACTCGAAAGGTCACCCATATGTGGAAATAATTCATTCTTTAATTAAGTAATTCATGAATATTTGTCTCAATTGGGAATGAAGAGTCAATCATTTCATTTCAAGAACCTCTTCATTCTCTCCCCGGGCTTGTCTATATAATGAACCTTCTTCCTCATTCAAAGGGAGGCAATTTTAGAGTACATAAACTATAGCGAGTTTTAGTCTCAATTATTTCACATTTTCAAGCTTTCATTGCAACTAGTTCAATTCTGATTTTAGTGTTAATTGCATTCTCATACTAGCATAATTTTCTTATTGTTATTAGTTTAATTTGCACATTTCTTTCAAGTTCATAGTGTAATTGCATCTTCATTCTTAGCTTTAATTTCATATTCATCATAGCTTAATTTTATTTTGTTCAATCTTTCATGCTTTTAAATCCTCTGTCTTAGTTTGGTCTAATGGTTGTTGGCTCTCCAATCTGAGAGTAATTAAACACCCCAACTAATTAGGAGGCAATAGGTCAATTCACTATGAATCTGTGAATTGAGTAATTCATACTCATTTTCATAATTCGATTTGTGAGCAATGACTATGTTGTGTCTATGGCTAGATTAGAGGTCCACATTCAACTATAAACAAATACAAGGTCCTCCAATAGATATATTCAACTTGGAATCAGGGGTGCAGAAGCTGCTCTCCATCGCTTGGGTACACAACTCAATTACGTTGTCTCCAAAAGATTATGACTATGATGCCTACAATTATGTTTCTCAACTATTGTGAAATCTACATTTATGTTTCTCAGTTGTCGTGTTTATGTGCATGTTTTTTATGTGTTTTGGATAGTAAGTCTAATTTAATTTTTTCGTGGACTAAGACCTTAAATTATTGACCTTATAAAACAACAACAACTAGGAAGGATGTATTCAACAGATGTTGGCAAGTGATCTTTCCTAGCAGCTATTGTTCTATAAGGTTTGTCTCAATCCCAATAGGTTGTAGTTTCATTTTCTAGATGCTTAAGTTAGAGGGGACTTACAATAATAAATCATGTAATGAGGAGGCTTAGAACACTAGTATATGCAAATTTCATTATTTAATAATAAAAATCTATTAAAATGTTTATACCTTCTTCTGTCATTTGCTGGTGTAATTCCTCTTTGAGTATCCCCTTTCTCCTTTGCATCCAAAATGAACTCATTCAAACTTCAGCAAGACTTCATACCATGCAACGTTCGTAGATTATGTTCAATGTGTTATTTACGTTCGTAAATCAGTGTTGCGCATAAATCTGCGGACGGTGCGTGGTATGAAGTCTCATTCAAGCTTGAAAATGATAGTCAATCTATAGTCAAGGTCAAGGAAAAAATGGAATAACTAAGAAAACACTATATGTTAAATCATGTGATTGATAGCAGATTGGGGCTCACTTGAGCCATAAAAATGAAGAATTATTCTAAAAAAAGATGTAAACCATATATATACACACTTGAGGCAAAGAGAAGTTACATCATATCCATATTAAAATATTAGTTAACATGAAAATACTAAACTAACTAATTCCTAAGTTCATCTCTACATATGGTCGCAACAAAGATATGCGATTACAATACAGAGAAGGCATCGTAAAAATATAATTTCAGAATTTACCCTAGCCTGACATGTTTTGCACTCAAATCCTTCATCATGGATAAGTGGAGATGGGTAGATAGATTTAGATGAGTTGTCATTGACCCAACTAAAGTATCTGCAGCCATTATTTCCCTGTGGTGCCCAGTCTACATTAGTTCTTATAGTATAATGACTAGTATTTACATTAGAAACATTAAATATATACATATTAGCAACCTTCTTTCTATTTGGGTAGCATGAAAATTATCATCTAGGGTTGTTTGGTGTCCATGAAGTCTTCAACATACACTGCCCACCACCACATTGACAGTTTGGCACATTGACAAGAGTCATCAAGCCTATATATCAATAATGCACCGCACCATCATTACTACATTTATTTTTTTTATATGATTATTTTTATATGAAATACACCAAGGAGTACCATCAAAAATATTAACCATTTACAATAATGAAAAGTAAACCTAAATTAAATAGCTCATTTTTTATCAGCATGTGTAGTCTCTGTGTATATGAAAAATGAAAGAAATTTGAAGCTGAAATAAAACAGTGAACAAAATAGTATTCCACATAGATTGAATGAAATATACCATCAAAAGAAGGTGACAAAATCCTATCATGAAGCATAGACATAGGAAATCAAAAAGGGACAAAAGACAAGAAATAAGAAAAATCATGACGACTATAGAAAAATCATTTATACTATAATAAAAAAAAGAAACACTCTTTGTCAACAATTTTCAAAATCATTAGGACTATAGGAAAATAATTAAGACTATACAAAATCAAATTTTAGAAATGGACGGTTCTGATGCTTTTCCATTACAACAATTGAGCATTCATCATTTGGTATTGTGTATTCCATTTAAGTATGTCAACAATGTTCAAAATCCTATCACCAAGCATAGACAAGAAATAAGAAAAATCAAGTTCTAGAAATGGATGGTTCTGATATTGCTTTGCCATTACAACAATTGAGCATTCATCATTTGGTACTTCTTAGTGTATTCCATTTAAGTTTACTAATAGAGACTTAGTAGTAAAAGAATTGTATTCCATTACAAACAAAAACTTAGTAGTAAAAGCATGTCCTTTGGTTTACTGGTTTACTTATAATCAGTATGTCCTTTGGTTTACTAGTTTAATCTGGTTTAAGAATGGTTTGTTTCATGTTTGAATGTACCATTGAATGAAGCTTGGCTATATTAAGTACAATCTTAAGACTCATGACTCTTCAAATTCTCTTGTTTCCTTTAGACCTCCAAACATGTGTACTATGAGTAGCCCTCCAACAAATGGGCTTGTGATGATTTTCACAATAGTACATGTGTTGGAGGAAAGCTCACAATACTGCTTAGGAAAATATGAATGCTTAGGCATTTGCACCTATAGAAAATTGTGCCCCCATGTCCCATGGGATGCCATGCCTCCAATGTTTAAGAATCTGATCTTATCTTTGTTTATTATGTCATTGAAACAAAATATGAGTTTGGTTGCCATTTCTTTTGCCATAATTTTGTATATTGAATTGCATAAAGCAATCAACCTGTACTGATCAAAAGAGGATGGAGATTGTATTTTTTGGATCATGGCAAGATACGTAGCATTCCATGACTTAAACACAACCCTATGTTTCCTACATCCTAGGTTTCCTACATCCTTACCATTATCAAAACCATTACTAGCATGCTAAAATCTGATGGAATGTTTCCTTGGACCTTGTTGGATCTCAAGTCCAACAATTTTAGATTCTTAAGATGGCCTAATGTACTCGAAACTTCCCCAATAAAACTGTTATATCAGAGATTAAGATAGAACAAGCCTGTAAGGTTTCCAATATTCTTAGGTATATTGCCAGTGATATTATTGCTTACCAAGCGAAGTCTAGATAGCCCGGGAGAGAGGTTTCCTATACCTCTTGACAAAGTCACATTGAAATTGTTGCATGATATATTAGTTAAATTTAGTTGCACGGAGTCAGTTTTAATAATCAGTAGACTATAGATTATTTATATATATATAGGAGGATATATATTGCTTCAATATTTGATGCCCTAGGTAGATACTTTCCATGTTAGATGGGTCATATGGGGGTTATAGGTTAGACTGGAATAAAAAGGTTGTCTTTAAACCTTTTATAAGTCTTTAAGTATGGGAATTAGATGTTATGTTGTCGATTGGATAACTTTTGTTGTCTACTTGACAACAATCTTTGGTTTATTTTGTTGACAGTCAGTTTAGACTGTTTAGGAATAGTTAAAAAAATAGTTATTTGGTGGTTGTTGGGTTATTTGGGGAGAATGGAGTCTATTTTGAGGGGGGATCCATGTGAGGAAGGGTGTGAAGAAAGGTGGTGTGAAAAACCATGAATATGTAACAAGGTTATCATCAATAAAATCTATTTTTCTACATTTTTGTATCTCACTGTCCTGAAGGAACAATCATGGAATCCATAACTCCAATGGTTGATGAAATGTGATTGATACTTGGTTAAGTAATATAAAAAACTCCTCCATTTCTTATTTTCATGTTTATGTATTTACCTTAGCATTTGGTTTGATCTCAAGGAAGAAAAATTGACTGGTGTGACTGTGACTGGCTTTTAGAGGGTACAGTCAATAGTTTAAGGTTGTATTCCTTAATACAATATGGCTAAGGTTAGCCACCCCCCTAAACCATGGTACCAAAAATATGGCTAAGGTCCTAGATATCTTCCATAGACTTGTCCTTGTACGTGCAACATGGGTGTCACACATCTTTATGTCGAGGGATATTCTTTGATTATAATTGAAGCATGCAAGAAAAGAGTTTTCCAAAATTGGAGAATCCATTATGTTTAGCAACAATCCTGGATGATCCTTCATAAATTTGATAACTTTACATTATCTCAAATACGTATAGAGAGGGAAATAGATTATCCAATCTACTTGCAAATTGGGCATGTGATAGGGATAAAATGGTGTTTTCTAATGACATCAACCCATTATAAATTTACCTATAGCTAGAAGATATAGTACTCAAGGACCGAGGTTACAATGGGAATTAAAGTACTTTGACTCTATCATGTTGTCAAGTCTCATGTTTAGGATTGCATTTGTATTGTCACTTTATTTGAAACTAGTCACCTCATTATTTTCTAGTAGTTTTGATCTTATGAAAATACAAATCCTTAATTTTGGAAAGAATCTTGTAGATTGTTCACTATCATTGACAATTCTGTATAACACATTTTTTCTTACAGGAGTAGCCATTGGATCAAGGTGGTAGTAAATTGTTGCTTATGTTAACATTGGTTACTATTATGTAACTGGTGTCCTATTTAGTGTGGTCCTCAGTTGGGCATTTCACCTCAGATTATTGGTGAGTGGCTATCCCTTGCTAAAAAATAATCAAACTTTTATTTTAAGGGTTTAAAATTGAGTAGTATGATTTTAGATTACTTTGCATTTGACAAAATATACAGTCCAAATTTTATTGTGTCATTTTTGTTCTCTTAGATTCACAAAAAGTTACCTTGACTAACATATACATGGAGCTTAATTCACCCTTATGAATATCAATGGTTGTGGCTTCAAGTGTTTGTGTTCATATGATAAATGGTAGGACTACATCTTATTTTGGGATGAGAGTGAGACTTAGTCTACTATTGTAAGAAATGTACGTCAACTATGTTATATCACATGAAAAAATTATTATTTTTTATGTATTAAGTAATGTGTAATATTCTTGAGGATTTGAATTATGTTACATGATAGTTACAAATAATAAATTTTAATAGGATTTGTCCATAGCAACATAGTAATCACGTTAGATATAATAAATTTTAGTGGAGATAACATTATATCATTCATGTCAAATGATCATAATCCAAGCACCATACATCTATCAAAGGTTAACTATGAACAATAACTTGGTCATCCCTTTCAACTTCAACCCAAATCCTTAATCATTTCTATAAAGTGAGGTAATGGCCCATTCACATATCCATCTTAATGGCCATTAGTAACTTAATAAATGATAGATGACATAGATCATTATAATGCAAGAATCATAGCCTAAAAGTTCACTTAAATGGAATACACAATACCAAACTCATCATTTGGAGTTTGGTGAATAATAGCCTAAAGGTTCATCATTTGGAATCATATCTTAAAAGTTCACTTAAATGGAATTCAACTCTATTGACATTTCATAGGGAAACCAAAACACAAACTTGGTCTTATCACACCCAAAATTCAGAACTGTCCTCTTAGACAGGGTATTCACTAGTTAATTATGGCCACTATTTTAATCTTTCTCACCAAGTTTCCCAAAGGACCAATAGGGATAGTAAGGTAGTCTTGGTTCTAATAGTTGGGCAATAATTCTCCCAAATGGATTGGTTCTGAATATCCTCCAAACTCCCAATATTCACCAATCTTCTCCAAAGGGTAGGAGGCCTAAATGGTTGGTTTAGTGAAGGAGGTGCAACTTAGACATGGTCTCTAGCCAATGTAACTATGGGAACATTTAGAGGAACTTGAAACAAGTCCAAACCTCCAATATTAGCCTCTAACGCGAAGCCCATCAAAAGTTATGGGATCTACAACTTCTGGTTATCCCACTCTGCCAGTCACATAGAGATGTCTGGATTTGAATTATGTTACATGATAGTCATTAATATCTCTTACTCTATTCTAACTTGTATGTGAGTAGTGCCTTCCAGTAACTATTGATGTTTCTTGATGTGTTTAGGGATCATCTTATGCTTAAATATTTTGTGTCAGTTACAAATTGTCCATAGAAACAAAGTAATCACATTAGATATAATAAATTTTAGTAGAGATAACATTATATCATTCATGTCAAATGATCATAATCCAAGCACCATACATCTATCAAAGGTTAACTATGAACAATAACTTGGTCATCCCTTTCAACTTCAACCCAAATCCTAAATCATTTCTATAAAGTGAGGTAATGGCCCATTCACATATCCATCTTAATGGCCATTAGTAACTTAATAAAAGATAGATGACATAGATCATTACAATGCAAGAATCATAGCCTAAAAGTTCACTTAAATGGAATACACAATACCAAACTCATCATTTGGATTTTGGTGAATAATAGCCTAAAGGTTCATCATTTGGAATCATAGCTTAAAAGTTCACTTAAATGGAATTCAATTCTATTGACATTTCATAGGGAAACCAAAACACAAACTTGGTCTTATCACACCCAAAATTCAGAACTGTCCTCTTAGACAGGGTATTCACCAGTTAGTTCTGGCCACTGTTTTAATCTTTCTCACCAAGTTTCCCAAAGGACCAATAGGGATAGTAAGGTAGTCTTGGTTCTAATAGTTGGGTAGTAAGTCTACCAAATGGATCAGCTCTAAATCTCCTCCAAACTCCCAATATTCACCAATCTTCTCCAAAGGGTAGGAGGCCTAAATGGTTGGTTTAGTGAAGGAGGTGCAACTTAGACATGGTCTCTAGCCAATCTAACTATAGGAACATTTAGAGGAACTCGAAACAAGTTGAAACCTCTAATATTAGCCTCTAACTCAAAGCCCATCAAAAGTTATGGGATCTACAACTTCTGGTTATCCCACTCTGCCAGTCACATAGAGATGTCTGGCTAGGTTTTTAGTCCTATCTCCTTGGAATCACCACCATTCAATCAGAAACTAACTGAAAAATAAAATAGACCCTCATATCTCTCATTTAAACCTAGAATTAGAATTTTCCCATGGTTGAATCGAGAGATATGATTCAACAAAGTTGACAACCCTAATTTATGTGCAAAAATGACCTATTATTGACTGTCACCCAATTTATCTTCAATTTCTCAACCAAATAACCTTAGATTTGTTGCAAAAAGAAGCTAAGACATCTAAAAAACTTCCTATGAAGTTTTTTTTTCCATACTAATCTGCACAAGTTCAGGAGAAATCAAACACCACTCAAAAAATGTTAAAAATCACAATTTTTTCCAAGAGAAATAAACTAAAAGAGCTCAAATCAAATATTTTGGGCACTAATGGTGATGCCCACAAAATTGATAATCGAGACTTCCTCTAAGTCTTCCAATGCCATTATCCATTGAATGTTCAAAGATACAGTCAAACAACTGCACTTACATTAATAAACATTATTTTCCCAATGGTTTTAATAAGCATTTGTAAGGTTAGGGTTAAGAGATGAAACCAGTGAAGATGATTGATCCAAGAAACTAGGGTTAAGCGTTGATGATTGAATTCCTTGGAATCACCACCATTTAGTCAGAAACTAACTGCAAAAGAAAATAGGCCCTCATATCTCTCGTTTAAACCTAGAATTAGAATTTTCCCATGGTTGAATCAAGAGATATGATTCAACAAAGTTGACAACCCTAGTTTATGTGCAAAAATGACCTATTATTGACTGTCACTCAATTTATCTTCAGTTTCTCAACCAAATAACCTTATATTTGTTGCAACAAGAAGCTAAGACATCTAAAAAACTTCCTATGAAGTTATTTTTTCCATACTAATCTGCACAAGTTTAGGAGAAATCAAACACCACTCAAAAAATGTTAAAAATCACAATTTTTCCCAAGAGAAATAAACTAAAAGAGCTCAAATCAAATATTTTGGGCACTAATGGTGATGCCCACAAAATTGATAATGTAAGCTTCCTCTAAGTCTTCCAATTCCATTATCCACTGAATGTTCAAAGATACAGTCAAATAACCACACTTACATTAATAAACATTATTTTCCCAATGGTTTTAATAAGCATTTAAAAGGTTAGGGTTAAGAGATGAAACTAGTGAAGATGATTGATCCAAGAAACCAAGGTTAAACGCTGATGATTGAATTCATTATTGACATATGCCCTCCTTCTCTCCTTCACCTCTCCTTTACGCGTGAAGTAATTGCAAGGTTAGGGTTATAAAATGAAATTGTGTATTTTTTTTAAAGTTATATCCCCATGTTGGTTGGAATTACGACCACTTGTCATGGTCATAATTCTGACCACATAGGAATAGATTAAAAAAAATAAAATTTTTCCTTCTATAAACCATCCAAGGAAAATCATTTTAATGCTTGGTCGGAAATGTTGGTCTAAAAAGTGGGTCAAATGTACTAGTGGAAGAAATAATCTTCATAATTTTATCAAAATTTACATGACACAACATCTTATTCCATAACCAACTCTCATCAATTTGAATAATAAAATATCTTCTTTTAGCACTATTCAAATGAAAAATATTACCTTTAGTATATGTTCCAAATGCAATTTTTGTACCTAAACTTCTAATGGTTTTGCACTTTCCATCCTTGAATCGTAGATCATATCCCTTGTCAACTAGTTGTCCAACACTCAAAATATTGTGTTTTATTCCTTCAACATATAAGGTATCATATATGTTGTTCTTATCATCAAGAAGAATAGATCATCTTCCTTAGATCGGACAAGGAGTGTTATCTCCAAATCTAACCACACCACCATCATAAATTTCCAAACTTACAAATTTTCTTTTCTCACCAGTCATATGATGTGAAAAACAACTGTTAATAATCCATTCAACTTTCTCATCAACATGTGAAACCAAGGTTTTCTCCTCATTCGAGATATAATCTTCTTCTTTGATAATAATGAATCCCCATTCATCATCTTTCTTAGGATCCTTCTTTGATTTGTCATTTGTTACACCTTCCTCAACAACAAGGTGACACTTCAAAAAGATATTTAGAAATTAACTTCTTTGGCTTATGCTTAGGAACTCTCTCGGGACATCTAAATGAAAAATGACTTATTTCTTATTACATGAAAAACATTTCAAAGGAAATTTTCCTTCATACTTACCAGCTCCCTTAGGAACTCTCCTAGCAATTAGGGCTTGAAATTATTAAAGATTTCTTTCCTCTTCTTCAATCTCTTCACATTTCATAGCATATCTAGATCCAATCTTAAATGAACTTTCACCAATTTCATACTTTTTCTAATCCTTACAACATTTTCTTTAAATGCAGACTCAACCTTAGGAATATTATCACCAAATTTATTCATTTCAAATGAAAACAACTTACCAAAAAATGTATCTCTTTTCACAGTAGTCAAGGTCCTAATTTATTCAATAGAAGTAACCTTGTTATCATAAGGAGTCAAGGATCTAAGCACCTTTGAAATAATCTCATATTCATCCAATTTTTCATTAGCACATCTAATTCCACAAAAAAATTCATTTATCTTCTAAATGTAAGAAGTGATGTTCTCATCCTTAGTCATCTTCAAGCATTCATATTTCCCTTTCAGAATTTTTACCTAGGCTTGCTTCATGTAGGCATCTCCTTCATGCAAGGTCTCCAATTTTTTCCATATTTCATAAGTGGTCTCTCGTTCCATGATATTTGTGTATTCTATATAAAAAAGGCACTTAGCAAGGCTTCCTTAGCTATGATGTTGTATTCAAATTTCTTCTTCTCATCAAAACTAGCAGTAGAAAGATCTATAGGATGATTATAGGAGTTTGCAATGATAGTCCAGTAATCTTCTCCAATGCATCTCAAATAATTATGCATCTGGTCTTTCCATATTATGTATTTTTTCCCTTCAAATTTGGGATTGTCTTTCTTAAATGCTTCCATCCCAGATCTCCTCAAGTGATCAGGCTTCTCAAAGAGGACTTAGATCTTATACCAATTATTAGAATCAAGGAAGCACATAACTAAGAGGGGGCTGAATCAGTTGTTTCCAAAAACCAAAACCTTATGCAAAATTAAATCTTTAATCTCATATCTAAAAAAAGGCATCCACAAAAAATGAACACATAACACCAATATTTTTTTGCATGGAAGAAGAAGAAGAAGAAGAAGAAGGAGGAGGAGGAGGAGGAGGAGGACAAGAACAAGAACAAGAACAATAAGAAGAAGACAAAGGATAAGGAGGAGGAGGAGGAGGAGAAGAAGAAGAAGAAGAAGGAGGAGGAGGAGGAGGAGGAGGAGGAGGAGGAGGAGGAGGAGGAGAAGAAGAAGAAGGAGGAGGAGGAGGAGGAGGAGGAGGAACATGGATGGAACACGAAAAAAATATAACTACACATAATAAAACATGGATATAATAGTGCATAAAAAATTTAAATAAAAGGACAAGCATAAGAAAACTAAGCCTATTCCTACATAGTCATGCACACCTCAAAAAATATGGTTAACATGAAAATGTGAAGAAATGAAATGAGAAACAAGACTTAACTATTCAACACAAAAGAAATGAAAACCTTCCAAATGATAAAGTGTTGATGATTTTTTAAAGAAGGTATGTGTTTTCTCACAAAACCAGTAGCATAACAATGGATGAGAAGATGATATTAGGAATGAGGGGAAGGCTCTCAATTTATAGGCTTTTGAAAGAAATGGATGGTTGGGATACAAAATTGGATGAAGGGATAGGATTGCACAAGATCAATAATTTGGCAATGAGGTGGATGACAAATAGGCAAGAGGGTTGACCATTCAAAAGGGATGAGTTTCTCACACATGTGAGAAAATTTGAGGAGTGGGACAATAAATTCCAAGTGGGAGACATGTGTAAGAGGTGAGAGGATTAAGAAATATCACACATGTGTGATAAAGTCTCAAGGAGAAAGTGGGAGATAAATATGTAAGATTTGAGTGGCTCAAGATAAGTACACATGTGGGGAGTGGAATGTGATGGGATATGAGTTGACTTGGGTTTTATAATACATTTGATTAGGATTGTGCAAATGATTAGGGAGTGATTAGGTGGGAGATTATAATTAATTGGTGAGAAAGTGGGTTGGTTTGAGTTAGAATGATGTATTAAGTTAAAGTTAGAAGCCATGTGTTCAAATAGAATTAAATACATTGTTTAATTCTAAGTGGGAGGAAAGGGATTAATTAAGTAAATGAAGTCTTTTACTTCATTAAATGAAGGGTTAAGATGCAAGTGAGATTTTTAGGATTGTAAAAGTGGGTGAGGGGAAATAGGCTATAGATTATCTTAATCGATTTAAAATTAATTAAACTCTAGGGAAATGAGATGGGATAAAATTAAATAAATTTAAATTTATTTAATCAAGGATAGGGTATAAATATGATTAAATAGATGTAAATTTATTTAATAGAGGGTAGGATAAATGCTAAATTAAATAAATGTAAATTTATTTAACTAGGGATAAGGTAAAGATAAAGGATTATTAAATAAATAATAACAATTTATTTAATTGGCTATGATAAGGGTAATTGTGTTCAAGTGGACAGATTTTGGTGTCTACATTTTTTCCCTCTTTGATGTAGCATCACAAAGTGATGTTATATCAAAGAAGAATAAAACATAGTGGATTCAAGGGATAATATTAGTATAATGATTCCCCAGTCACTCAAAGGATGAGGAAGGATGATGAGGAAGGAGTGGTATGCCCCCTCAAGAGGGTGGATGGGTTTAAAGAACATGGGTGTGCTCTCAAAATAGATAGGAGCATGGAAGGAAAGGGGAAATGATAGGAGTGATGAAGGAAGAATAGGAGAAATTCATGTTGAAATGGTATGAGAAACCTAATTTTGTTATTGTACTTGACACTATGCACCAAGGTATGAGGAACCTAGATGACATTGCGATAAATATGTGATAAAAAAAGGTCAAATAAAACCATATGCCTTATGAAACCATGATATGGAATACCATGATTCCATGTGACAATAGGATGCAAAGACCATGATAAATGGAAAAAATGCTAACACATAAAAGAAACAAGAAAGGATGCACAAAAAACCATAAGAAAACAAAAATTATGCCCCTAGTCAAGCTGAAAATTATTTGATGGATTGATTGATTGATGATTGATTAAGGAAAAGTTAACGATAAGAACAATGCATATCCAAAGGATTGGGAAGGATAAATCCAATGATGGTGATTTGATTTAAACATGATCAATGGATTATCATTTGATTTGGATCAAGATGATATATTGATTAAAGATTAGTGTGCTAGATTACAAGATTGGATTGTATGGATTAGTATTGATTGGATTGATTGGTATTTTGGATTATAGTGATTTTTTAATTTTTAATTTTTTGAATTTTTAGGTTGGATGAATGGATTGGATAGAAGGGAATTGGAAGATAAATGATTAGATAAGATTGGAGGAGTAGAAATGGATTCGATATGATAGTATTAAATGAATGAAATGATTTGAATATGATCAAAGGGGGATAAAGGATTAGACATGAGATGGAAAGAGTAAATGGATTGGATGGATTGAATTGAAAGATAGGTTGAAAAGGATGGAAGGGGGATAATTTGATTAGATTTGAAGATAAATGGATTTGATATTAAAGGATTGGATGTATGGATTGAATTAAAATATGGATAGTGGATATAATAGATTGGGACCAATCACAAGGGAGAACCAACATATGGTAAAGGAAGGGAGGATGGAGAGATTTTATGGATGGATGATAGAGAGATGGAATGGAGGGGGACATGGTTTGGATGGGAGATGGATGGATGGTGATAGGATATGAGGGATTGAAATATTTGTAATAGGTAGATGGAGATCTAGGGACTATGTTGCAAAGGAGTTAAATGCCCCAAACTAGAGGTAGGATAATGAAGGATGAAAAGATGGAGGATAAAGGCTATATGAGATGGATGGATAGTGTGTAAGGAATGTTCATGGAGGAGATGAAGGATTTTATTTTTCAAATCATGAATGGATATTTTAGTGCCTCTAGTTTTGATCAAGAGAAAAGTTATTCAAAAGTGGAAGGTGGATGTATAAGGGATATGAGATGGAGGGTATGAATAGGATAAGAGATAATGATATGGAGGATATGGATAGGATAATGGATAATGTATGAAGGAAATGTATGGGATAATCAAGATAAAAGACATAGTAAAGGATAATGAACTTATATAGGATTATGGATGTAGGATGGAGGAAATAAATAGGATGAGGAATATGAGATGGATGATATGGATAGGATGTCAAGATAAAATATAGGAAATGTGTATGGAATAATTATAGGATAATGGATAGTGGATGGATAATGAATAAGGAACATGAAGAGTTCCCATGGATGGAGGAAATGGATAGGATAATCAAGATCAAGGATGGGAAAGTATGATGTACTTAGATAAGATGATAGATGGTGGATAGGAAATGTGGAACATATGTATGGTAGCATAGTATGGATGGAGCTTGCCCCAAAGTGTAGAGTGCAAGGGGATGATGATAAGTGAATGGATGTATAAGTGGATTTTTAAGATAATGGATATGTGATAAGAATATGGTGGAAGCACTCAAGAATCTACTTCTACAGATGGTACCCCTTGATATTTATTCTTCTTATTTATTTTAATAATGTATCTAGGAATTTGGAATGTTTGTTCATAGATGTTGGTAGGATGGTGGGAAAGGAGATGAAATGGAGGGGGTGGAGGAGAAGTATTTATGAAAAATATTGGGTTAAATGGGCATAAAGGTTGAGTATGAATGTTGGTTGATGGATGGAAGTTTGGAAGACTTGTGAATAAATGGATGAGGGAGTTGAGAAGATCATAATTGGAACACACTTTGAAGGGTGGTGGAGTTGTGGAGGAGGAGATTTTTAAGGAGATGGAGAAGAAAATGTGGATTTTGGGATGTAAGGACCCCAAATAGATGAAGGAGATGATGGAATTAGGATAGTGGATATTGGGACATAAGGGCCCAAAATGGATTTGAAAGAGGGGAAATTTTTAGATAGAGGATTGGAGGACTTATGAGTGGAGGAAGATTTTGGATTAGCAAGGTTGGATGCCAAGTTGGATTTTTCTTTGAGATGCATTAATTCAATGAGTAGCTTGGGAAACCACATGAGTTTTGAACTTTTATTTTTGGGCCTTTGTAACCTTTTAAATTTTTCTTTCTTTTGGATCATATTTTTCTTTTATTTAACATGTCTTTTAGATGGGACATGTTGATCCTTGGACTTTTGTAGATTTTTGGCTTTATACATTTTAGCTTAGGCATCCAATTTTCTTCTATTAGCCATGGTATGGGTGAATGAGGATGGATGGTATAGAAATTTTATGGATTGAATGATGAAGGGTATATGTTGGAAGGAATTCAAGGATGAGTTCCTTTGTTTATCTTTATTAGGGATTTGAGGTGATGGAGTTGTGGAATTGGATATGGTGGATGGATGTATGTAATTACCCAAAATGGATTTAGAGGACGAGGGATGGGAAAATTTGAGTTTATATGTAGGGATTTTCGATATGGAAGCAGTGGAAGGTTTACCAACATCTTGAGAAATTATTTTTTTCAATTGGATACTTATTATGTTGAACTCAAGATGTGAGTCCCTATGAATAGGGAGGAGAGGCGGATGGAATGATAAGTGCTTAAATGAAGCCATGTTGGAAAGAGGTGGAGGAACAAAGTATATATGTATAGGGTTCATGAATGGATTGGATAGGAATAATGGGATGTTGTGGAGGATTAGTATCATGAGGGGAGTGGGAGGGATAATAGGATCTTGATGGATGAGGATCATGACATGGAGATGATGGGGTACTTTGATCTTGAATTTGGAGAGGATTTTGTGTTGGAGTGGAAGGGATGATTGGATTTTGAGATGGAAGGCTATAATGGAACAAGGTTGATGGAATAGAATCATGAGATGGAGTGATTTGATCTTAACATTGCAGGTGATTATTGGATTGGATACAAGGAATATGTTCATGGGATGTAGAGATAGTGGAGGTTAAGTGTTGAGATGGAATGGGATCGTTGGATGAGGTGGAGGGGATGGGATCATGAGATGGGGTGATTTTATCTTGACCTAGAGGGGATTCATTAATAATGGAATAAAATGGATGTCTTGATCTTGATAAGGAATGGTATCATGAGGTGGATTAAGATGAAAAAATGGATCTTGAGATATAAGGGGATAATGGGATGGAGGAAATAAAAGTATTAGATCTTGAAATAGAAAGGTATCATAAGATGGAGGAATGCTTTGATCTAGAGGAGAAGAGGAATCCATGGTAGCATGATTTGCGAAAAGGTCTTGACATGTGTTGACTTTTGAGGGTGATGTGATACAGGATGTGGAATCTTCAACATAGGTGGATGGAAGGATGGAAGACTCATGAGGATTAGGAGTTTGAGATATGTCTTCATTTGGAGGGGTTGAAGGTGGGTGCATGAATTTGGGTATTTGAAAAACTTTGTTTAGAGTTGGGGATTTAGTCTCCTTTTCTAGTATTTTTATCCCAATTGATTAATTTTTAGAAGGGAGTTAAAAACAAGGCTTATCACCAGGACTCAGGGATTGGACATCCTAATTGAGAAGATATCATCCTTTCCATAAAAACTCATTTAATTATCAACCCAGGGACATGTTACTTGAAATGGGCCAGCAAAATATATGCACCAAGAATTGTCTCAAACCATGCTATTCTATAATTGCTACAGGAAACAAATGCTTTGAAAAATAAATCTGGAAATACTAAAGCATGAAGAATGAAAAGCTTGAAACTCCAAACCATGATACTTCAACTATTTTTCCACTTTGGTTGTAGGAAGCAACAGCTAACCTATGGCTTTGGCTGCAGGAATAGTTTCAACACCAAAATTAAAGAAACAAGATGTAGAAATGAAAGTTATAGAAAATGAAGCTACCTAATGTGGATTCCTCACCAAGTGGGCCCCCTTGGGTGAGTATCCAAAAATAAATTACATAATATTAACTTTCAACACTTCATTATCATTGATTCAAGAACAAAATATAATTGTATTCACGAATACTAGAATATAATAGCATAAAACTATAGCTTATGAAAACTAATAACACCCTCCCTCTCATGTAAGAGTGGGGCTTTATTTAAAGGAAAATAAATATAATAGCTAATTTCTCACACCATAAAACAAACAGAGACTTTATTACAAAACTAGAAAGTAGGAACGAGATCATCCAAAAAAGAAGGAAAGGAACTATTATAACAGGCAAGAAAAATAGATCTAGCCTCTCACTATTTCCTAGATTTTCTAAGGAACATAGTAACTTCTTTGACCTGATCTTCAACTATTGCCACCTTCATCTTCCAAAACAAAAACCTTAGCTATACTAATTTCCTCATTGATTGGCTTTCTATAGGACTAGGATTGGTTTCCCAGCACATAGGCGCATTTACCTATTCATCCTTCTTTACTAACCATGATTTGCACCAAGGTGTTAGAATATAGACATCCAAGATAAAACCAAACAAACATGCATACATACATTTTCATGTGAACAACTAACTGTATGCACCCTAAAATGGTCGCCTAGACTTTGGGCCTCATTCTTCAATTTATCAATGTTGGAATCAATTTATCAATTTTTTGAATCAATGATTTTTAATATTTTTAATTTAAATCAATTTATTTGATCAAATTAAAATTAATTCAAAAATTTTAATATATTTCTCAAGTTTTATTTAATTGAGAGAACTTGCTCCCTTTTAATTAAATAAAAATCTCTTTTAATTAAATAAAAATCATTTAATTAAATCATCAAGCCATTTATTTTAAATATCATTTTAATTAAAAGAATAAATCTCTTTTAAATAAATAAAAAAAATTTTAATTAAATATTGGAACCCACTTTGCTAAAAATAATAAAAAAATAATAAAAATAATAAAGTAAAAGTGCACTTTCTTATGAGATAGAATCTTTTGACTTTTTGAAAAAGGTTTTTGCCTCTTAATCTCTTCCACACATTTTTTGCCTCTTAGCCATGTCCATTGATTTTGCCTCTTGAGAATCTTGAGCACATGGATCAACCAAGATTTAATCTCCACCATTGCTCATTTATTTTTGCCTCTTAATCTTGACCGTCCATTCATTTCTAAATTCCTTTATAAGGAGACTCTCTCCTCATTTTCAATCATCCATCTTTTGCATGATCCATCTCTTGCATCATCATCCTCTTGGAGTCTTGGCATCTTAGCATCTTGGAATCTTGGAGTCTCTCAATCTTGGCATCTTGGAGCTATGGTATTTTTAGATCTCTCATATTGAAGCATTGCATCATCATTTTCATTTTCTTTCTTGCATCTAGCTTAATCCATCTAGCTTAGATCTACTTTCATTTTCATTTGCATGCATATTTGATGATCATGGAGACTAGAATTTTTTATTTTTCTCTTTGAATCTCTCATTTTATGGTGTACTTGCATGGACACAAACATAGGTCAAATCTAAGGGCCTTCATTACAAACCCTTGCACTCCATGAATAGAGAGCTATGAGTTGCTATTTGAGACCTCATTCTTGAGAGATCTTGGAGGTAATGATTCATAGAAGTGTGACAACATTTTAGCACATATTTTTTGGTGCCCACCATGGGGCAACCCACTTTTACATGCTTGTTTTGGTTATTTTTGGAGCTAACCCCCTTGTGCAGATTTACTTGGAGACTAAAACCCTAGATTTTCAAAGATTTGATCATATCTCCCAAAAAAATTTGTTTTTTCATCTGAAAATGTTTTTGTAGGTTGAAGACATATCATAGAAGCTCCAGTAAAAAATTCAGAATTTTTCAAGTTATTTTCAATTTTTTATAATTTTTTCTTGATTTTTCATAAAAAATTAATTTTTGGCACAAATTAGCATATTTTTCAAAAAACTTTATATTTTCAGAAATCTCTTCAAATTCTATAGGGGGTCCATTCTTTGTGTTTTAAATTTGGATGCAATATCATAGCTCAAATAATTGATTTACAAAACGTGGTCTATTTTGGTAAAATGGGTCTCTAAGGAACAAATGAAGCGATTTTTCTAAAATTTTTACATTTTTGAAAAGCTCTCTATTTTTTAATAGGGGTCTATATTTTGCATTTCTATTTTTTTGGTCGAAATCATATCAAAAAAATCAGATCTTGTTGACTAGGTCAAATGTAAAAAAAATAAAATTTTGTGATGAGTATGCACTTATTTTTCATTGTTCAATGCATAATATGAGTTGTCATTTGAATTATTTTTTAGCTATTATTTCTCCTAACAATTAATTTTCCAAGATCTAACCCTAGGGTTTGCATAAGTTGGATATACATTGCATATCTTGTTTGTTTATTTGCTTGTTGGAGAGTTCGTGGCTTGTGATTTGTGGTGTCAAAAATGAATCTCTTATGTGTCTAGCTTGAGTGTTTATTTCTTTCATAGATCACACTTCACTTTGGGGCTCTAAAAAGAACATAGATTTACATTTTTTGCATATGTGTTTCACATAGTAATTAGGCCCTATGAACACTATTTGTGGTGATCTTGAGAGATTGGGTTTATTTTGAGGCTCTTCTTGACGATAGATCCCCTTGTAGGTAGGGAGGATATTGAGATTATCTCATGTTCCCTTGATTTGTGTCCTCATCTTTTTGGTTGATGCATTTTCTCTCCAGAAGGATTGATAGATCATAAGTTGTTGACACCACAAATCTTGGTGAGGTTAATTTCAGTCTTAGCATGTCAGATTAATCTATCTGCTATGTTTGGGTGAAGTGAAGAGGCTAGAGGATTATGCTCTACTCCTTTTTTGGGTAGTATCAAAAACTCAGATCCTTGAATCTAAACCAAGTCTCCATGTGGTCCTTTTTGTGAGTCACCTTGCTAGAGAGGGTTAACCGTAGTGGACATTCCCTTTATTGGGTCAACCACATGGATGGAACCTCAAGCGTTAATAGCAATTTTCACCGTGGTAGTGACAACTTCTATATAAATGTCCTTGTGGAAGAAATCTCCATGGGTGTAGTTTCTTGTTGGGCTGTCAGCATCTCCGATTGATTCAATTCTCAGAATGTGTCAAAACCCCGGTGTGCCTAGAGTGGAGTTCACCCTCTTGAGATTACAAAAGTTGCAGAGTCAAACCATTACTAAGAACCATAGTGCAACCAAATTTTTATTTTCTAGGACTATGTGTGTGATTGCAAAAACATTTTTAGAACATACACAAGTAGAATCTTTAAGGAGTAGCATACTAAGTCACTATTCTTGTTCACGTGCAAGGTTGCTTTGCCCCTTGCTCATTGTTTGAATACAATTTCTTGCTTGAACTCCTTGATTGTTGTCTTATGTGCTTGATCAATGATAAAAATTTGTTGATGTACTTGATCTTTTAAAATGAACAAAAACTGAGTTCCCGACTCACAAAACCAACTTTTACAACTTGTCTAATTGGACATCTTGCCATTTCCAATCTTCCTTGGTCAGTCCAGGTCAGATCTTAGGTGTTATGACATGTTTCTCAACATCCAAATGAACTTAAATGATATCAATTTACACAAAATGGCTCTTGGTCTTCTTTCTTCCACATCTCCCATATCTTCCTAGTCTCCCATTTTCATCATTTCTCTTCTTCCTAAACTCTTCGCATCTTCTTGATTCTTTTTCTCTTATTATCTAGTCTACCTTCTTCTATTCATCTCTTTTGCCACTTCCATGCTTGATTCCTCCTCTTCTAGAACCATGAGTTTCAGCTATCTTGCTATGGAACCTCTCTTGAAAATGGATGATCTTGAACTCCTTGCTCAATTTGAAGAACATTATTCCTCCAAAACTCTCATGAATGATAAACTCACAACAAAAATAAAATAAAAAATGAGTGAATCACCCACATTTGATAGAATTACACTTATGATAATATCATGATATTCTTCTTCTAAGCATCTTTCATCTTCGAAGTCTTCTCATCATTCTTCACCTTCCAAGTCTTATCATGACTCTTATAAACATCATTTGAATTCTTCATCTTCTTACCATAACTCTTCTAGACACCATTCAAATTCTTCATCTTCCAAGTCTTATCATGACTCTCCTAAACATCAATCTTCCTCATCTTCTAAGTCTTATCATGTCTCTTCTAGATATTATTCACATTCCTCATTATCCAAGTCTTCTTCGTCCACTAGGTCTTCACTTTCTTCTTCTTCACAATCTCATTCATCTTCTACTTTTCCCAAGAGTCTTACTCCTCATATCAAGACATACTATAATGAGCAATATAGTGATACCTATGATACCTATATTCCTAAGAGTCCTCCTAGTCCTCCTAGTCATGTGCTCGTGCGTACTGGAAATGGGTAATCCTATTGGAGAGATCGCGATGGTGATCCATATGATTTGGATTTTGAAAGAGACTTTGATGAGTTCTGTGAACAATACCTTGATTATGATCCATTTACTACTACTGAGGACTATAAAATGCATTGTTCTGATTTGAAACGTAAATATTATAAGAATCCTTTCTCTAAGAACTCTCATGCTGAAAATAAAGATTGCACTCTCAAGAAAGATCATGTTAATGCTAAACCTTTGTCTTGTGATAGTTCCCTTCCATCATCTACTTCCTCCAATACCCATACATTTCCTAAAGCTTTCGAGTCTTCCAAATCTATCACAAATCCTTCATCCAACAAAGATCTTAATACTTTTCATGCGGTTTCCTATAGTTATCCTCAAGGGATACCTCTTAAAAAAACTCAAGCTAACCTTCACTTGGCTGCAAATACTTTCAATAATGCTAAACCTAAAGAGCCTAAGCCTTTATGTGCTATAATGCCTATTTCAACTAATTCTTCACCATCTCCTCCAAAGTCTTTCATACAATTCCAACATGCTTCCTTGTCCTTAGAAGTGGCTCCATGTCAAGAGGACTTTAAAAATGATAAAGAAAAGAACATAAAGAAAGATCAAGATCAAGAACCCTCCATGTCATCCAATTCTTTTCATGATGTCTCTTATTCATTTCATGGTTCTTTTGATCCTTTACACCCTTCTTCATTCATTCCACCATGTCTTAAGTCTTCTCCTAAGTAAGATCAAACTACTACTCACACCATTGAGCTTATTGACAATCAAAATAACCTTACTACACTTGCGCTTTCCAAAGATGATACTTCCATTAAGGTTATTGAAAATGGTGTTGTTACTTCCCATGTTAAGCCTATTGAAAATCAAGAAAAAAATGATACGCTTATGCTATCCAAAGATCTTTGTCAAGATCAAAGTCTTCCATCTTCTTGTTCTACCACTCCATGTTTGCTTCCACTTTCTACTCTTCCTAAGTCTTTGCAAGCTCTGAACAATCCTATCAAAGAAGTTTCTCCTATTCAAGATGTTCATGATCCTATTGCAAATCCTAATGCTCACTCTAAAGATGTTGATTTCCTTGGTTGTCATATAGGTGTTGATGAAATTATTGATTATCCTTTTGTATCTTCCACATCCATCCTCAAACCTCCTCCACCAATACTAAGGGCTTCATTTCTTCCTTCCATCTTGGGCCCTTATGTCCCTTCACTTTCCCCTCCTAACTCTCTTAATTCTTCATCCATCTTGGGTTCTTACGTCCCTCCATCTCCTATCTTTCCTTAAGATCAACATAGATGCATACCCTTGAATCTTTTTCATCCACCCACCCATCTAAACCAGTCATATCATCCTTCTTTTTCCACAAGTCCCAAGTCTTTTGGAAGTAACTTGAATGTTCAATATAAGAAAAAGAAGCAATACAAGAATTCATCAAAAAAAGAAGATCACCATGTCTCCTCTAATCGACATGGAGGCATAAAGTCAAAAGAGACATCTAAAAAGAAAACTACAAGACCAGTATGGGTTCCAAAATCCATCATTAAAGATATTCTCTCTAAATCATCAAGAAGAAATGAAAATCCTACGACTTATCCTATGATGGCCTTTCATTGCTTGTCCAAATGTGCTTTACATGATAATTTTTCCCTAGTTTGGGTACTCTTTAGGAGTTTTCCCTTGAGGATTTCTTCACTTTATTCTCTTTCATTCTCGTGTCTTCCATCTCTTCCACCAGCTTGCTAATCCCTCTTGTTCTCCACCTTGCTAGACATTGGGACTACATGATGTGATATTTCTTGAGAGTTTGATGCCCATTCTATCTAGGGGCCTCCGTTGTACATACTTATTGATCCTGAAAAAATCCCAAAAAATGATATATTGTCTAAAAATTCTAAAAAATAGAAAATATCCTAAAAAAATGATCATCTTAGTGAAAATCTAGTAATAGACGCTTTGATGTATCTCCAAAAAAATTATATATTAAAATTTTTTTTTTTTTTAAAAAAAGTGCCTTGGTGAAAACTTGGAAACAAGTGCCTTGGTAGAAAAAATAAAAAAAAATTATAAAAAGTCCTAAAAAAAAAAAAAGAAAAAAAAAAATTGCAATAAAATCCAAGTGGTGAAAACTTGGAAACGGACGCTACTTGAGGCCTTTGCACCCCTGTTTCTTAGCACACGTCCTTGACACTTAGCCTTTCTCCATCATGCCTTGTCCTTGTTGCCTTGCTTTGGAATTGGTCTTTGTCTTTGTCTAGGGGCATAACTATGTTAGCTTTGGTCTCTTAGATGCATTTGTCTTTAGGACACCTCGCGAATGGTGTTTTTCAACACATCCCCAATTGCATTTTTCAACACACCCCCCAGAGTCAAGTGTTTTTCAACACTTATTGGTTTGTTCTTACCTAGTTTTTTCATGTGATCTTACCTATTTGCAAGCATTCGATCTTTATCCTCGGAACTCAATATCAGTTAACACACTTAAATTTTTAAACACAACACTTAATGCTTGAGCTATGTCATGATCTTTTCTTTGTGTGATAATTGTTATTGATTTTCATTGAGTGTCCTTGTCTAATAAGTCTCTCCGTGATGCATAGCTAGAGGACTTGGGGCATAGGACATGTTTATATTTGCATTGTACTTTTGGGTGTGTTCTTGAAGCTCTTGAGTGTCTCTTGTTGTTCCCTTGAAACACTTAAGAGATTTGAGCCATCATTTTTTATTTTTTTTGCACAACCATTCTTATGGTCATTTTGCCTTGATGCGAGCGTGGTTTTGCTACATTAAATTAGGTAAGCTAACATTGAAGTCATCTTGACCTTTATGTCTTTGATGCTTATGTTAGAATCTTTCCACATTCCAATCCGATATAAATCGCATTCATATCTTCATAGTTGTGCTTGTGACTAGTGATGGTTGTGTGATTTTTTGATGTCCGTTAATAATGGCTCAATGATGAAAATAAGTTCTTTGACATTCTCTAATGAATGATGAACATAAGATCCTATAGTTTCTCTATTACAAGTACACCTTTGCATTTTCATGTAGCTTGCATTGTTAGACTTCATGTTAAATTTGCATTTTTAGGCTGCATTATGAGTTTGAGAGGGTTTTCCTTCATCTTTCTTTTGGACTTTTAATCAACTATGATTATGTTTTGATCTTCATTTCCTTATCTTCTTTCGTGATCTCAATCAAAATTTCCCATCTTAAACAGTTGATTGATTTTTGAGGCGTTCTCTATCTTGAGGCAGATTCTCTTTCTTCTCTCCATTTCTTTCCACCTCTTCCAACCTTCGATCTTCCATTCGCTTTCAAACTTCTTTTCTTCTAATTCAATCTTGGGGCATAATCTTTTATGATCTACCTTGGGTCTGTGATTCTTATATCTTTCATCTTACATTGAGAATCTTATCTTTAGTTCGATTTGATCAAATTTATCGATTTACTATTTCTCCTCTATCTCATTTCAATTTCAATCATGAGGGGGTAGTACCTATCAAACTTCAATCTTTGATTTAGTTTTATCAATTCAATTCTTGCTTGAGATTCTTATCTCTTATTTGAGACTTGACAATTACCTATTTACAATGGTGTTGGCCTTGTCTTTTTCAATCAGCTTATCTTTGTCCTGGCATGTTCCCAAAATGATCACACGTTTGGATTGTTTTGTGATCCCAAATCGACCTCACATTTCAATTTTTCTTTAGCTGCATGTGTTCCCAGAATGATCACACATCACCCAAAGAGGGGCAAATGTATGCACCCTAAAATGGTCGCCTAGACTTTGGGCCTCATTCTTCAATTTATCAATGTTGGAATCAATTTATCAATTTTCTGAATCAATGATTTTTAATATTTTTAATTCAAATCAATTTATTTGATCAAATTGTAATTAATTCAAAAAATTTAATATTTCCCAAGTTTTATTTAATGAGAGAACTTGCTCCCTATTAATTAAATAAAAATCATTTAATTAAATCATCAAGTCATTTATTTTAAATCTTATTTTAATTAAAAGAATAAATCTCTTTTAAATAAATAAAAAATCTTTTAATTAAATATTGGAACCCACTTTGCTAAAAATAATAAAAAAATAAAAATAATAAAGTAAAGTGCACTTTCCTATGAGATAGAATCTTTTGACTTTTTGAAAAAAGTTTTTGCCTCTTAATCTCTTCCACACATCTTTTTGCCTCTTATCCATGTCCGTTGATTTTGCCTCTTGAGAATCTTGAGCACATGGATCAACCAAAATTTAATCTCCACCATTGCTCATTTCTTTTTGCCTCTTAATCTTGGCCGTCCATTCATTTCTAAATTCTTTTATAAGGAGACTCTCTCCTCATTCTTAATCATCCATCTTTTGCATCATCATCTCTTGCATTATCATCCTCTTGGAGTCTTGGCATCTTAGCATCTTGGAATCTTGTAGTCTCTCAATCTTGGCATCTTGGAGCTATGGTATTCTTAGATCTCTCATATTGAAGCATTGCATCATCATTTTCATTTTCTTTCTTGCATCTAGCTTAATCCATCTAGCTTAGATCTACTTTCAAATTTTCATTTGCATGCATATTTGATGATCATGAAGACTAGCATTCTTTATTTTTCTCTTTGAATCTCTCATTTTATGGTGTACTTGCATGGGCACAAACATAGGTCAAATCTGAGGGCCTCCATTACAAACCCTTGCACTCCATGAATAAAGAGCTATGAGTCACTATTTGAGACCTCATTCTTGAGAGATCTTGGATGTAATGATTCATAGAAGTGTGACAACATTTTAGCACACACTAACTACTTATTAAAAACATAATAGCAGATTTATCATACTTAATTATAGAATTTATGTATATATGTGCATGTCAAAGTCTTTAAAAACATAACAGATGTCCTCATGGCTGCATGCCACTTAATGTCATGAAATAACAAATTAGTTTTGGACCAAAGTATGATAAAATATGGAATAAGGTATGGAAATAACTATCCTAGCCTGGTTTTAAAATATGACATAAAATGCCCTATCGTTTCCCCCTATGAAAGGTAGCGCTAGTACTCAAGCACTATCACATTTCGAATCCAAGCAAGTATTCAAAAATCCCCAATTGTGGTTTCACCTCCATTGGTACTCCCAAGGTGCCAATAAAAACCACTGGTACACTCCATCTTGATTTCTCAACTAGCCTCCATCTACTCATTTATTTCATTATCTCGGTAACTATATAGAGTCCATAGGAGGAGAGGAGGCTGAAAGGTAAGAGGAATCTATAAATTTTTCTTGACATGTTTGCGTAACCAGATATACCAATGGACTCTATGCATAGCATCTCTAAAATTGATTAGGCTATGTGTTTTAGCCTTCTTTAAGTCCATTTTCAATATTTTCCACCACTGCATGAGGCCGTCTACTACTCTTTGTCCCTCATGATAGGGAAGCCTTTCAAAATTTGTATAAAATTTTTCTCTGAGACCCATTATTCTCTCTATGTGCTCAAGTTTATGGAATCCATAGGCTATTTCTATCCATTCATAATACATCCTTTTAGGTTTACCATTTTATGTTCTCAAAGGAAGTGTTATTACTTACTCTTTCTTCCTATACTTCCTCAACTGTTCTCCATAATTGATTTCATTTCTTTCGAATGATATAAGGGTTAGAAAATGCACATCTCCAATAAACAACAATATATTCCATTCAGTAATAGATAGAATAGCATAATTGTGTAGGTACAATTCAAAAATAAGATTTCTAATAGCATCAAGTGCCCCCTCATAAATAACCATAATTTTTTGTGATGAGGCTATGGCTGGGTTCATGTCCCTGATAATTCTTATTAATTTGAACATAAGAAATTATTCATCCAAACAAAATGCATACACCCATTGGGGTGGTCTACACTCCATTAGTTGGGGAACCAATTCAATGATTGAATCTAATTTGTGTTGTAGAGCCTACACTTCTCATTTTTTCTTATTTATTTCTTTCTTCAATTCATTCATATCTATCTCCCACATGTATTTTTCATGTTGCATTTGATTAAAATAATCTAGGGAGAGAGATTGGAAAGTTACCTTTTGTTGTCCTTTTCTAGACTCTTCTCTTCTTTCTTCTTTTACTTTCTATTATGTTCAAATACTATCATTTGATATTTTTTTGTTGGTTCTACTATGGTAACCAGTGTATTAGCCCCTTGACTCTCCTCTTGAAGAAAATATTGGCTAAAAATTTCTTCTGCTTGATCAATTGTTACTTCAAAACATGCAGCTATAGGTACCTCCTCTATTACCTCCAGAAATACATGAGATGGGCTATTCCTTTGGGGTTCTTTTGTTAATGGTTCTTCCATGAGAATGTCCATAACATATTATTGATTATCCTTAGGAGTTACATATGGCATTGTTTCATGCCTTGCAAGGAGTCAGACACTCCTTCTTGGAGGTTTTTCTATGCAAGCTACGGGAAATTTATGAGAGGAACTCTTCTTTCTTTTGGAAGAACTAGTTGCAGGAGACTCAACTACAAGACGAGTATCTATGAAAGCATCAATCGTAGGGGAAGAAGTATCCACATTTGGTTTTCTCCTCTTGGAACTTGAAGGGCTAGGCTCAACAATGATTAGTACCTCCTTCTCAACTGTATCCTCCATTATTTTTCCCTTCCCTTTATCTTTTTGGTGAACATTTGGAGTTGTGGCAGCTATAGGAATCCCATGCTCTATGGTTTTAATATTAGGGTTCAAATTCTCTGATGCCCTAATTTATTTTTGTGCTTCCTTAGGAGAATTATTAAAAGTAGAGAGTATTGGAAAGTTGGCTATACTATTGTATATGACTTGATATATTGTTTTAATTATGGCAACAAAGTCATATAGCAGTTTGGAGTTAGCGCACTTGAAGAAAAGATCAAAAATTAGTTAAGTGTTGAAGACTGGATAGTGTACAGAGTTCTTGCAACTTAGAGTATCAGTGCACATGCGTACGACCAAATTATGGTATGTTCCCTAGAAGTTAAGTTGGTTAGACTATATCTATGCTTATTCTATGAGCACATGATCAGATGTGCAAGGATGAGAAAGTTACAGTCAGTTGAAGTTGCATAGCCAGTGTGCCAGAGAAGAATAGAGGATGGAGCCGACAGATAGTATTTTGGTTTGTAGATATAATGTAATGTTGTAAAGGCTATGCACCTATTGTATTTAGGTTGTCGACATGTATACTTTTTTTTTTGTAAGCATGCTTAAGCCAATTCATTTGGAAGTGTTGTATGTAATAGGTCTAAGGGCCGACCTAGTTTTTTATTTTGTATGCGCGTATAAATATAAGATGCACCCATTGTATTCGGTATGGAAGTTGATAGAGAGTTGTAATAAGTAGAGAAGAAGTGTGCAAAGACACTAGAAGATGTATTAGAGCTTTTCTAGAGGTCAAAGCATCAACACATCAAAGGAATTGATCTAACAAATAGTGTCACAGTGACAGTTCATCCTGCAAATATAGTGTGTATCTGAGATCAGAAGGTTATAGCCTTCACCACTTGAGTAGTGAGCTCTTGGATAGTGCATCCTCTCCCCTAATAGGGATGATTATAAAAGACTCCTAACAAGGTCCAACCCTTAACAAGGTCTATTGTACTTAAAGCATTGTAAAGCAACTCCTAACAGGGTTAAGGATCTTCTAACAAGGATCACAAAACACTAGTGCAGAATATTAGTGGGTGTCAATTCCCACCAGGATTTTTACCTATTTGGGTTTCCCCATAACCATATTGGTGTCATGTGTTGATTTCATGTTTCATGTTTATGTGAATATTTATTTCAGTACTTAATCATTTAAGTTCAATATAAAGATTAAAGTGAAAAGTTAAAATACAGTGAACATTGATTCACCCCCCCCCCCCCCCCCCTCAGTGTTCCTATTCCTAACAGAGGGCTCTCGTATTAGAGACAAAGTCTCTTCTAGAAAATTTTATTTCTCCTTATGAACCCTTGGAATAGGTGCTACACCATTTAATTTCACTTCTTGTGCCAAAAACAATTCCTCTCAATTTATGGTGGATGCATCTCTCAAAGATCTTTCCACCAAAAGTTTGATCAACCCATGGTGGGTTACGACATACTTTAATCCACCTCTTCTAAGCTCAAATTTAACATGGAATAAAGGAAATTAAAAACATTCATAGTTCTCCCATTTCATAAATGACTAAGTAATTTAAAATGTGCTACATGTAAGAAAGAGAAACATCCCTCACAGGTGAAATACCTAATAATATGGACTGCAAGCTATGGATATGTTGTGAGTAGGGACAATCATTTGGCTCCTTTCTTGTTTGCCTCTAGCTATGGGTCTATTGGAATGGTGAATTCAGCTCATGTTGACCACACGTCATGTCTATGTGGGTATGCTTCACCCACAGCAGCAAGCCTTGAAACTTCAATAATTCTAGCCTTCATAGCATTTAATCTCAAGCATATTACCTGAACTTCACCATTATTTAAAGTTCTAAGGAATTCCAATGATATTTCCTCATTATAACCATTCAAATGGAGAAAATATGATAGCCACCCAACATTTATCAATGTATGAACTCTCGCCTGGTCCTAGAACAAGGATGTTTGATCAGCTGGTTCATGTCATATAGACGGCCCTTCCATTTTGATAAATTCACAAGCTTGATGCTACTATTTTTTTTTCAAAATACCACCCTCCAATTAATTTAAATCTTTTTTTGACAAACACCAACTATTTCTGAATTCTTGTGTTGCTAAGGCACTGAACCTCTTTTTTAGGCATATTCACAAAGTCAGAAAAAAATTCACAGGATATTTCTAAATGGAGCTAGGTACTTTTTAGTAAACAAAGCTAGCAAACACAATTTATCACATAGGGTTTGTCACATAAAGTAGCAATCATGGCTAAAATGGCTATGGAATTCAAATGATAAAGGAAAAAATTTCAAATAATGGCAAAGTAAGGGACACATAGCTAATGAGTAATCAACACTCCACCCCCTAGGAAAAAGGTGGAAGGTGTCCACACATATAGCTTAAGTGATGGTAAAATAAATGCAATTAATTAAGTACAACTTAAGTGTTATCATGTAAAAATAATTAAGCTATTGAGTAATAAATGTGCATGTGTACCTTGAGATTATTACGAGTAAATGTCTGAATTCAGAAAGATTTGTTGATGTATGCTAAAAAAGTGAGATCATCAAAGCAATGATGATGTGGAGAGATGAGTGACATGGAAAATAATTGATGTGAAGTGGAATGAAATGAATTTATTATGGAAAGGAGTGGTTTCCTTCAAAAAAGGAACTTTATTAGGAGTTGCACAAGGTAGTTAGAGTGATGAGTGGAGCTGAAGAATATTCCCTTTAGCTGGTAGAGGTACATTTTCAAAAGGATTGTTAAATTGCTATAGGAACTTGGCCTTCATGGTAGGTTTATGGTATAGACTAAGTTTGTGTCCTTTGACCAGTAACTTGAAGCACACGAGGTCGATTATGGATAACTAATGATCACCATTATCAAAAACTTTGGCAATTTCATAAGGCCCAAGCCAATGAGAAGTTAACTTGCCTTGTGTTTTTTAAAATCATGAATCATAGAGCAAAGCCCAATCACTAAGGGAAAACCTTTTATTGTGGATGTGTGAATCATGCCATTTATTTCACTATAACTAAACTATCTCAATTTTTTGTAGTGTCTCCTTCCTCATCTAATCAAGAGTATTGAGCTGCAACAGCCTATCCTTTTGAGTTGTAGGAAGATCTATATTCAACTCCAAGGATATGTGCAATGTGTTGTGCTCAAACTCTATAGGAATCATTGCATATTTCCCATATACTAATTCAAAAAGTGTAAATCCTATGGTTGTTTTCCAGGTTGTCTTGTATGCCCAAATGGCTTCTTGAAGTTGGATGCTCCAATCTTTTCTATCTATCTGCATTTTTTTAGTAAGGATGGCCTCAATTTCTCTATTTGTGATCTTAGCTTGGCCATTAGCCTGAGGATGGTATGGGTTAGACTTTCAGTGATGAATTTTATACTCACTCATTAATGCATTGATCAAAGTTGAGGTGAATTATGCACCTTGATCTATGACCAGTTCTCTTGGAATGCCAAACCTTGTGAAAATCTCCTCATAGAGGAACTCAGCAACTTTATTGTCTCTGGCATGTTTCATTGCCCATACTGCCACCCACTTAGTTACATAATTTGTGCAAACTAGGATATAGGAATTATCATTGGATGGAGGGTTGATTGGCCCTACAAAATCCAGACCCCATTTATCAAATGGAGTTACTATCACTTGAGGTAAGAGGGGCATTTCATCAGACTTTGTAGGTTTCCCCATCCTTTAACATCGGTCACATTTTCTAGTGTAGTTTGCCGCATCTTTATGTAAAGTTGGCCAGTAGTAACCAGTGGTTAATATTTTCATTATTATCCTCTTTGATGAAAAATGTCCTCCATGTGGCTCATCATGGAAAGCATGAAGGATGTCATAGGTTTCATCCTCCCTCACACATCTTCTCATAATCTGATTAGGTCTAGTATAGAATAGACAGTTTGCAATCCAAGATAGATTAAAAGTTTTCTCTATGAGTAGCCTCTTTTATTTTGATGAGAAGTGTGGAGGTACCTTGTTAGAAGCTAAGAAATTTTCAATGTCAGCATACCAAGGTGTGGTGATGGAGAACAAGTGATCATCTAAAAAAATGTGATCAATGACTTGAGAATCATCATCACATTGTAATCTTGACAAGAAATTAGCAACTACAATTGCTCAACCTGGTTTATCAACTATTGTGATATCAAACTCCTGCAGTAGAAAAAGCCACCTGGCTAAACTCCCTATGATAGAAGGTTTTTTAGCCAAATACTTAATGGCTTCATGGTCAGTGTGCACATAGATCTGGTATCCAATAATTTAGTGGCAAAATTTGTTGAGGGCGTAGATGACAACCAAGAGCTCTTTCTCTGTACTATGTAATTCAGCTCAAGACCCTGCAAATTTTTGTTGATAAATTAGATTTCATGTTCAATAGTATCCTCCTTCTCTAAAAAAATACCCACAACATAGTTAGAAGAATCAATATGAATATGAAATGGAAAAGACCAATTAGGTCCCTATAATATAGGTGCCTGAGTTAGAATAGACTTAAGTTGCAAGAATGATTCATCATAGGTCGTATTCCATAGGAACTCGTAATCTTTGGTAAGAAGGGAATACATGGGGCCTTCCATTTTACTAAAATCTTTGATAAATCTTCTATAATAGCTAGTATGTCCTAGGAAACTTTGGACATCCTTCTATTTGGTTGGTGTGGGAAAGCTCTTGATGACCTCTATCTTAGCAAGATTGACTTGAATACCAATAGTAGAAATAATGTCTCAACACTACCCCTTCCTACATCATCATAAAGAACTTCTCACTGTTCAAGGAAAAATTATGTTCCTCACATATTTGAATAGATTTTCCCAAGGTTAGACAAGGCTTCCACATATGTTTCTCCATATGTGGTGAAATAATCCATGTAGATTTTCATACAGTCATGAGAGATATCAGCAAAGTTACCGATGACTGCCCTTTGAAAAGTTGCTAGGGCATTACAAAGACTGAGTAGGAAACATTTCCCCATAGATAGGTAAAGGTAGTCTTTTCTTGTTCTTCAGGAAGAATCCTAATTTGATTATACCTATTGTACCCATCTAGGAATGATAAATACTTTTTGTCTACTAAAGAGTCCAGCACTTTATCTATGAATGGTAGAGGGAAGTTGTCCTTTTTGGTTGCATTACTGAGTTCTCTATAATCAACATATACCCTCCACTTTCCTCCTTTCTTTGGAAATATCACTAATGGTGAGACCCACTGACTATCCAAGATAGGGTAGATGAAACCGGTAGTAAGGAGTTTTTGTAACTTAGTTTTCACTATCTCTCTTTATGTAGAAATAACACATCTTTGAAACTGCCTAACAAGGGCCTTATCCTCTTTGAGATATATCCTATGAGTGCACAACTTAGGATCTAGACCTTTTATATCCCTTTAATCCCATGAAAATGCTTTGGTGTGGTCTTTTAATAGCTTGGATAAGGATGTTTGTTGCAAAGGGGTAAGCTGATTATTAATGTGCAAGCAACATCCTGGAGAGACTTCTAATTTCTTGGTTACCTCTACCATAGAAGCATATGTGAATGAGGGTACTTGAATTTCATGTGGAAGTAGTTGGTGGTATATTTTTTTAGCTATAGGATATGGAAGGAAACTCAGAATTAGGATACAAAGGCTACAGGGAAAAGTGATGGGGGGATGAGCAGTTTAGAGAATGTGAACTCTGTCCATGTTCATTTTGTAGGATGTTTGTGATCACAGTATCTTTGTCTTGAAGCTACATGAAAGGGTCTCATTTCAACATCATTAGTTGAGCTAATGAATTTAATACCTCAGCTTCTTCTCCTATATTTGGCTAGATTAGTGAAGTCAACTCCATTTGTGGTTGGGCACATGGATATAGAGCTAACTTTTTAGTATGTTGACCATCAAAGATGGTCATATTTTTTGATCGACAACCTATATAGGCATCAGTAGTGGCTAACTAAGGTCTACCTAAAATTATTGGAAATCCCCCTAATATGTCCTTTGGTGAAAGTATCATGAAGTCGGCAAGGTATGACCAAGATTATAAGGTTACTACTATATCTTCTACCATCCCATCAAGTTTTACTAGAATTGTCTACTAGTTGTAGGATGATAGGTTTAGTTCTAAGGTTAGTAATGTTGAGTTGTTGCATAATATCCTTGGTCATAGAATTTATAGCCAATCTTAGATCAATCAAGGCATTTTTAATGGCTACTCCATTAATAGTAATTTCAACAATAGGGTTGCAAGGGTCTGAATACTTTGGAACAACTACCTTTCCAATCATTATGTCTACAAGTCTTCCCCAAACATGAATAGTTTTGGGATCCTTTCCTTTCCCTCTAAGCTTTTCAAAATAGGCTTCCTTGATGGCCTTTTCATAAGTTGGGGCATCCTTGATTTCTTGAAATAATAGGATTTGAACACTAATGTTTTTCAGTTGATCAAGTATGTTAAAAGTTGCATCCTTAGTAGGCTTTGGGATTTCAAATTGCAGTTGTTGTGGAAAAGGAGGAGATGGTTGTTGGTTTTGATGAGATTTTATAGTTGTTGGGACTATTGGAGTTGGAAAAGATACTTCTGAGGACACCTATATTATCATAGGAGGAGTGGGAGAAGATAGTGTGATTCCAAATAGTAAATGGATGTCATTGGTACTGATGGCATAGGTAGGTTATTGCGTAGGATCTATTGCATAGATATTTTTTTGTGGAGATGAAGGTCTATTGTTATGATTTGGTTGAGGCTAGGCATGAAGCTGAGTAGGACTTGGAGGATTTGAAGTGGCTATAGGAGATGGAAAAAGTGCTTGCTGTGGCAGCTGAGAAGGTGGTTGTAGAAATCCCTGGGGCTGATTTGGCCATTGTTGGCCTACTCTCCATTGTTGATTATGTTTCCAATTACCTGGTGGTGGCTTCCATGCCCCTTGGGGTTGTTGCCAATTCCCTTGGGGACTTTTCCATTGAGCATTTGGATAATTTGGCCACTGTTGTTGAGGATTATTCTAAGGAGAGTATTGATAATTCATAGGGTTGTCATTGATTACTATAAAATGGACCATTAAATGTAAGAGGATCTTGAGGCATACCTTTTCAGTGAGCCCATGGCCTATGTTTTTCTATAAAGAATACCAAATCATCATCTCCTTCCATTGGCTTGAAACTAGTGAGTATTTATGAAGCCTCAAGATTAGCAACCATCTTACACCAAAAGTCTCTCTTATTCTGTCTACAATGGGGGAAAAATTTCACCAAAATAGCTTCAGTCTCGTCATGTTTCTTTTTGGCTTTCATAGTATCCATTTGTATGGCCATGTTATTAATAATTTCCTTCTTAAAATTAGATAGGAGATGAGTTATCTTTTTCTAAGAGGCTCCTCCTCCATTTGATTTTCCTATAGTAGAATGATATCCTTGTCCTTTCTTAGTAGCAACTGAAGAGTAGTTGAGGCATACTTTTTGATATCATCCCATGGAGATTGGTTTATATCCCCTCTTTCCATAAAGTCCAAAGTTTCAATGCATTCCTCATTAATACCTCTTAGGAAGAGTAAATTCTGAGACTCTTGGTTGAGTTGATGCTAAGTATTCTTTTGTAAGTTGAATAAGAACCTTGACACATAGTCTTTAAGACTTTCATCTTCCTTTGTGCTATCTTAAAGATATCATCACCTCTCATGTCATTTCCTCTATAGTACTCCTTATACTTAGTCAAGAAAGAAGTCTTCATTTCATCCCAATCATGAACAACATCCTGACCTAGGCCCATAAACCATCTCAGTGCAGCCTCCTTAAGAGTCACAAGAAATAATTTAAGTTTGTGGACGTCGATGGTGTAATCATAACTTCGACAAAGGATATCAAACTTGAAGAGAAAGGTATTTGGGTCCTTTGTCACAAGGCCATAGAATTTAGGGAGAACTAAGGATGGGGTGTTCTTGAGATTATTGTTATCCCATTGGTTAGTAATAGGAAATGGAAAAGTATGAGGGTTTTCCATCCTAGGTGGACCTAGAGGTGGATTTTGAGCCTAATAGATAACTAAAGGTAATGGATTTTCTTCTTCTTGATGATCAGAGTATTGATTTCTCAAGTTATGCAAGGCTTCAGCAAAAGGATTTAGTTCAAGAGGTTCTTCAAGAAGGTAAAAGCCTCAGGTTTGACCTTTTGGTGATGAGGACGTTGATGATGAGTCAGGAAGGTTCACAATAGCATCCACAAAGTGACCCTCTTCTTCTTCTTCTGGCACAAAGTTTTCTTCTAACTGGATCTTTGGTAGGAATATTCCTAAAGAATCTCTTCTTCTATACATGCATGCAGATGGAATAAATGTTCGTGGTATTGCAAGAAATTCTTGGAAATAAAAACCTCTCTATTCTAAAGATAGGAAATGAGAGCATAAACTTGAAATAAAGTATACAAATGGTTGAGTTGGAACTTGGCTCGACATCATCCCTGAAAATGGTGCCAAAAATGATTGATTTTTAGAAGGGAGTTAAAAAATAGGCTTATCAACAAGACTCAGGGATTGGGCATCCTAATCAAGAAACTATCCTCCTTGTCATAAAAACTCATTTAATTATGAACCCAGGGACGTGTTACTTGAAATGGGCTAGAAAAATATATGCATCAAGAACTGACTCAAACCATGCTATTCTATAATTGTTGCAGGAAACAAATTCTTTGGAAAATAAATGTGGAAATACTAAACCATGAAGAATGAAAATTTTGGAACTCCAAACAATGATACTTCAATTGTTTTTCCACTTTAGATGTAGGAAGCAACAGCTAACCTATGGCTTTGGTTGTAGGAATAGTTTCAACACCAGAATTAAAGCAACAAGATGTAGAAATGAAAGTTACAGAAAATGAAGCTATCTAATGTGGATTCCTCACCAAGTGTGCCCATGTGGGTGAGTATCCAAAACTCAATTACACAATATTAAATTTCAATACTTCATTATCATTGGTTCAAGAATAGAATATAATTGTATTCATGAAGACTGGAATATAACAACATAAAAATATAACTTCTAAAAACTAATAAAGTCCTCCCTCTCATGTAGGAGTGGGGATTTATTTAAAGGAAAATACATCTAACAGTTAACTAATCACACCATAAAACAAGCAGAGACTTTATTACAAAACTAGAAAGAAGGAATGAGATCATCCAGAAAAGAAGGAAAGGAACTTCTATAATATGCAAGAAGAACAAATCTAGCCTCTCACTATTTCCTAGATTTTCTAAGGAACATAATTACTTCTTTGATCCAATCTTCAGCCGCTACCACCTTCATCTTCTAGAACTGAAACCTTAGCTATACTAATTTCCTCATCAATCAGCTTTCTACAGGACCGGGTCTGGTTGCCCAACACATAGGTGTATTTACCTCATCATCCTTCTTTACTAACCATGATCTACACCAAGGTGTTAGAATACATACATCCAAGATAAAACCAAACAAATATGCATACATATATTTTCATCTAAACAACTAACTATTTATTAAAAAAATAATAAAAAATTTATCATACTTAATTATAGTATTTATAGATATGTATGCATGTCAAGTCTTTAAAAACATAATAGATTTCCTTGTGGCTGCATGTCACTTAATGTCATGAAATAACATATTAGTTTTGGAGCAAAGTATGATGAAACAAGAAATAGAGTATGGCAATAACTATCCTAGGGTTTAAAAACATGACGTAAAATGCCCTATCACCAATTAATGAAGAACTTCTTGCAAGGTGAGGAAGATGTGGATTTTGGATGATTAGGATTATATGGAGGTTTAGGATTAGGTGGAGGATTAAGATCATGGCTTTGGAAATTAAGCTTAATGTGTGGGGGATTAGGTGGAGGATTGGGGTTGAATGGGGGATGAGGGTTATGGATTTGGAGAAAGGGGGAAGGACATATATCTTCAAAGGAAAAAAAAATTCTTTTGACCTCCATTTTGTAAACTAAGGACAATGTTTCGAAGTTCTTCAATCTCTTTGGAAAGGTTCGGTATGTTGGAGGAATTATATTGGCTATGGAGGGAATCATATGTGGTTGAAGGATAATGAGATGGATTTCCCTTGTCAAAGGTAGAGGAAGGATAGGAAATGTGAGATGTAATAGGATTATATATGATGTTTTGAGTTATAATAGATGGGGATATGGTAGATGGATGTGGAGTTATGGAATTGGCTTGGTAAGTGGGTTTGGATGAGAGATATGAGTAGTGAGGGGTTGGATTATTGTGAGGCATGTATGAGTTGGATGGATGAAATTGATAGGTTGGTTGGATTGGAGGTATGGTTTAAGGATTGGGATTTGGCATTTGAAATTATTTTACCATTTTTTCAAACTAATTTGTATTCATGATGTTTAGATAAGGATTTTTGGATCTGGATTAGAAGATGATGTGGACAAAGATTTGAATTGAAAATGGATGAACTTGGAAGATATATGAGGGATGTTTGAATACAAGTGAATGACTAATGGGTGATTTATTTGGATGAAGGGGTAGATGGATTGAATTAGGACTTGATTGGAATGATATGAGGTTGACGAGTGGATTGGATTAGAATGATGATGATGTGATTAGATTAGAAGAAAGATGAATGATGAGATTAAATTAAGGAAGTAGATGGTGATGTGGATTATGAAGGATGATTAGGATGAAGATTATTAGGACATTAAATGGATTAGGAAAATTTATGAGGATTAGGGTCCTAAATGATGAACTATGAATGTATTAGGTATGATTAAGAGGAAGAGGATTGAATACAATGATTAAGAAGAATATGAATGACTTGGGAGAAGTGATTAGGATGATTAAGGTAGAATGATGAAGAAGAAGAATAGTTATGATGATTATGGATGATTAGGATATGGAGGATTATTAGATTGGATTAAGGAGATGACTAAGGATGCTATGGAGGATTAAGAGATGATTATTAAAATGATTAGGGATGATTGAGATTTGAGAGATGATTTGGATGCTTAAGAAGGTGATTAGGATAAGAAGTATGATGATGATGATGATGATGAAGTTGGTTGATATGGAGATGGTGTAGAAAGATTGCCTTGGACTAAAGGTAGACTTAAAAAAGATTTGTTTTTGTTGTTATTGAAATGTTTTGATTTTTTTTCAATTTTTTATTTTTTTATTTTTTCATTTTTTCGACTTTTAAGTTTATGATGTTTTTGTGTTTTTGTTTTTTTAATTTTATGCTTTTTTTAAGTTTATGATGTTTTTGGATTTTTTAATTTAAAATGAAATCATACAATTAAATTATGCACAAGACAAATATCTAAGGCTTAATTTGGATGGTGTGTCCCCTTTTGGTTTTGTTTTTAAATGGGGAAGGTGGGTTTAAATATTCAAACACATCAAACACATTATCAATCCTATGCAAGTTTCAACTAGGATTTACAAGCTCAACTAGGGGATGTCCTCAATATACACAAGGTACCTAAGGCCCAAATCTTTGATGATAGAGAAGAATGTCACACAACTGGGAGGAGATGATAAAAAAAATCTCCACCTTCACTTCCCAAAGGTATAAATTTCTTTGGGGCTTAGCCAAGAGTGACAAGATTATACTTCAAAGAGAGGTATCTTTGGATTCACCTCCCACTATTTATAATGCACTAGAATATGAGAGTTGAGGTCATCCCTTGAGATGATCAAATCCCCAAATCCTAAAAAAAATGAAACCAAGACCACTTATTTCTTGTGCACTCAAGTTCACCCAAATGCACGAGAGGAGATAATACACAAGTGGCCTTGTGGTTTAAAAAATACTTATTCATTTTTAGCTCCAAATCCAAATGAGAAGGTAAGTTTTAATCCCAGCTTGAAAATGTGAAGAAAACACTTCAAAAAAATTTCCTAAAGCTGAAAATGATCGCAAAAATAGATTCCTTATATTTTTCTAATAATTTTTTCTAAAACAATTACTGAAAAATGATTTTGAATGCTAAAGTTATGAGCATTTTAAGTTCACAAATAAGGGGTGACTTTGAATTAGTGCACCTAATTTTTGAAGATGAGTCTAATAAAATGTCTTGCATATCTAGGAAGGGGGCTGAATCAGCTTTCCAATGCTTTTTGAATCATCAAAATCCTAACTTGTATGTGAAAGTTGTGCTTGTTTTTGTAAAACTACCTCTTTATGTGATGCAAGGAGATAAAAGGGCTAAAAAAAGCCCCAAGCAATCAGCCCCTGGGTCCCATGTTACCATAGGCTAAATAGGGGGGCCTAAAAATTTAGTGGATCCCCTAGTCACCCACATGACCAGGTGCTAAAATCTTGTAAAAAATAAAATAAAAGTTAAAAAGTTAAAATTTATTAATAAAATTAATAAACTTAAGAAACAAAGCATTTAAAAAAATAATTAAATTTTATTTTTTTTAATTTGTATGGGTAGGAGTTGTGACACAATCCTTAGGACTATGCGTACACAACCATGGTGACTATGTAACACAAACGTGGTGATTGTGCATACACAGTCCCCACAGACTGTGAATACACAACCTTATGGACTTTGTAACCCAGTCCCCACTGACTGTGAATATACAGTCACCCGTGGGCTTTAAAAAAAATGATTATTTTTTATTTTTAAATTGGATTTTTCATTTCTTGTTTGATTTTTTTATTTAATATAAATATATATAAATAGATTATTATTATTATATATGTATATATATACTAAAAAATATTTTTAGAAAAGAAATATGTCCAGAGAAGAGTACAATTTTTTTTTGGAAAATATAGACTAATACATTTTTTTAAATATAAATAAAGATATGCATACAAAGGTGAGATATATTCAATGTATATATATTCCTACAACTTGAAAAATAAAAATTGAGCAAAATATAAGGAGTTATATATCAAAAGACTTCTCTTAGTTATCCCAAACACGTTCATGGGTCTATTTTTGTGATTTATTGAGCTCCTTGTAAGCTTGACCTCCGAATGCAAGCCTTCAACCTACAAGTTCAAGACTCACAAAAACTCACAAAAAACACACATTAGAATGTTAGTAATACAAAACAACCAGGTGTGCCAAAATGTATGTGGCAAAACCTAACCTATGTGGAACATGCGTAAACAAGAAAATGTTGGTCAAACAAACATGCAACACACAAATATTTAAAACA